>CM035151.1:72792893-73001389 GCA_020205615.1 Panax quinquefolius
GAAACCATCGCCAGACAATGCCCCGAGGTAACCCTGTGGACAACGATGTGGAAGGATGGAGAAAATGCCCCAAATTCCCACTCACGCACTATCGCCTATAGTCGGGATGAAGCGCTCGTACATGGAGTGAATGCTAAACCAGCCTCCTCGAGGTGTGTAAAACCAGAACTCGCATGAAATGCAGATCAACATCGTAACCCTTTAATCCTCATCAATAGGAAAGAAGGAAGATCAAAGTCTAACGCCATACCTCGTTAGGATGCAAGTACATCGATGGATGTCCGCCAAATCTCCCAAAGAACTCCGGGTTTGCCAATGAATGCTTTAAGCTCCCTGCGAGGGACATGCGTGCGATAGGAGCGAGATCCTCCATCAGAATATCCACCTCCTCGTCCTCAACGTCTGGAACATCTACCTGGACAGGACGTATCACGACCTCCACCAACCGACGAGGTCATTCGGCGTAATCTGGGGACGAGGCACTTCGAAGCCTTCCGTCAGACGCCAAAAGCGGTCTATAAGAATCGCCAACGATCCGGATCCATAATATCACGACAACAAGTCTCCAAATCACCTAGAAAAAGGGTGTGGTATTTCCTACACCGGAGCTTTTAAAGTGCATTTTATGACTATATGCATGCATGCATTTACTTTAACATATAATAGAGTTAGAATGCATGACTACCCAATGCCTACATTTGGAAAATTTTGCCATAGTCCCCTTTGAAAATAGGACTATCCACACGCACATAAGGCATGTCTAGGTGGCCATTCAAGAAGACACCGCCCAAAGTCATATACATAATATATATGTATAAAAAATCAAAATCATCATGCATAAGGCCAACCTCAATGCTAGGAGTACTTTGCCTTTCTACCTTTTGATCATTGGACCTCAAATAGGACAAAAAATAACAAAAAAAGGTGCCAATTTGACTGTCTCAAAAGTCAAATTTTTTCACATCATTATGTTCAGCATGGTTTAATACTAACATTTACTATGTTGAATATTTTTTATCAAGTCATTTGTGCATACATAATCACTACTATGTGTTTAGATGCATTTCGTACGATATCTCACAATCCAACGGACAGAAATTGGAAAAAATACATCCATACATTACCAGGATAGTGTAGAACACTTGTACGGTGATAGAATTTACAGAAAGCAGCCCGAACTCAGCAGATCTGAAGATGGCTCGCGGTTTTCTCTAAGCGAAACAAGTTGAAAGTGACTTGTGAAGACCAACTTGCAGAATTTATCATCCACGATTGGCCGCAGGCCCACCTGTGGCTGTAGCAGGTTCACTTGCGGCACCCCTATGTGGGTCCCACCCCTCCGGCTCGGTCCAATTTGAGTTGAAATGGAGTTCTCACGGACTAGAAAGGTCAAATCAAGAATAAAAACACCACGCGATTGAGCAAAACAGCATACAATCCTGGTTTTCTCGGATGAGACTTTGAATCTGCACATCGCCCATTGGTAGTCACCCGAACACGAGGTATACCCTGCCAATGATCTCATTTGTCATAAATCACATCCGGCAATACCTAAATGACAGTCCGATGCCGCCAACTCGGTCGTTACCCTAAATAGGTCTCGACGGGTTATAACGTAGTCCTCCGGGGTTATAACGTAGATCTCGACGGGTTACAACGTAAAACTTCGGGGTTATAACACGTTCATCCGTTGACATTTCTATCAACGAAGGTCAAGCAGCCTTGACGTTATTTCAAGCCGATGGCAAGTAAACCCATTGGAGCATTAAGGACTGTTCGATATTTGCGTACGTACTCATGAGTCCCCAGTTGATCCCCGACGGGGGTTACAACGTGAAGCCCCGGCATGGGATTACAATGAACATTCAAGTCGTTGACACACATATCAACAAAGGTCAAGCAACCTTGAAGTCATTTCAGCCGATAGCGATTAAACATATCAGAGCTCTAGAGCTATTCGAGGTCTTCAAACCCAACTGCTCGTATTCCCCAGCATATCCCCGGCGGGGGTCACAACGCAATGCTCCGTTAATCCACACGACAGTGAAGGTCAAGCAACCTTGACAATCTACAGAATCTCAGCCGTTGATTCACATGTCGGTCAAGGTCAGCGACCTTGGCAAGATATCCTACAGATTTCAATTGTTGATTCACATATCGATTGAAGTACACGCCAACGAAGGCCGTGCATCCTCGACAACATCTGCATTTGTTGGCGAAGAATCAACGGGATCTTGACATACTCTGGCGATACTACCCGGAGAAGTCAATGTTATCAAAGAGGATAAATGATGGAATATGTTATACACATCCTCAAAAGCAGACCAAGCTTTATCCCTCGGATCTCTTTACGTAAGAGGTACATCTTCGAGGATCAAGTCGTTATCAAGAACACGAGGATTTGGTGATAACTCCAACATCAACATCCTAACAGACTTCTGGCCACACATCAAATCAAGTTAGCATTGCCAATCCCCAGTTGAAGAAAGCGAGGATCCAAAGAATCATCACCGGCATGATGTTGGGCTACAACCCCGTACACATGCATCATACATTTGCATCATTTTGCTACCCATAGTACCACGCTCATCTTGTTGCGTTTCAAGTTTCTAGGATTCTTTATTCTACCCATGCATCGCCATGCATGAGTATGATAAAGAGGGGCATCTGTAGACACTCAAAATTTTTTGTACATCATTACTAACATTGCGGGAGGATGATTTGTCTTTAAGAGAGAACCCCGAAAGACAATCCAAATCCATACCCGGGATACTCTAGGAAGTTCAAAGATCAACCCCGGATCACACTGGAGAAATGATTCTAACCTTGGAGATAACCCCGAGGCATGCAGATCTAATAGCAGAACACACACCGGAGAAGATCGATTAATCTCAGAGATAACCCCGAGGTATTCAGTCTCAGTCCCAACCATGGGAATAACCACCAACCTTGGTGATAACCCCAATGAATGCAGTTTCGGCGATAACCCCAGAAATGCTTATTTCAAATGCGACCAGCTTCAATCTCGGTGCTCACAAATGAGATAAACTGCACCAACCTGGCAATAACATCGGGAAGACAAGCACACCTCAAAGGTGACAATGAGGACCTTCAGCAAATTCTGACAATTCAATCTCGTGAAGTCCGAAAAACGCTTTATCAACCCAATCCAGCGATAACACCTGTGAGGGGAAACATCGTCATCTCGTCAACACGATGCCATGTCACGTCTCTACGCAATGATATCCCACAAGGCTAACCAATCCCGAGTGACTATTGTGCGGGGTAACGGATGAAAGTTGAAGCTTGAAGACCGGAGGGCATCGTCCCATCTTCAATGACTTCGTACAAACTCTAATCCCATGCCATCGTACAACTCTCGACAACGACGGTCCGAAATAGGTCCTGTATACCTCAAACGGATGCCCGAATTGCAAATCTGAAAATCTGAGTGGACATTACAGTGCCTGAGTGCACGTACTTCGAGACGACCCGACCCGACAAACCCAGGCCAACCCAGGTTGCCATAGGTACACCTGTGGCTAATATGCCTATAAATAGAGGGCTTGGGGTGCTGATTTTCTAAGAGAAAAAGACGAGGAAACCCTGCACAATTTGCTCCGCACTCGCCCATACAGTGTATTTTCCCACTTTTAAACACTTGTGAGCTCATATATAGCTTCTTTTGTACCCACAAAAGCCAGTGTTTACCCACTATAAAGATATAGAAGCCTTTTTTAGCAGTCAGCTGTAAGCCTTCTCGCACACTTTAGAGTCTTTCTCTTCATCTTTGCACACACCCTTCTACACGTTGAGAGTCGTGTTGCTTGCTTTTGCCCGAACTTCGGTCTGTGGTTTCCTTTCAGTCGGTATATATATATATATATTATATATTTACATATATATTGACTAACATTATCGAGTTATGCCTCGATTGAGCCTAGACTTCGGTCTGGAGCATTTATTTGCTTTAATATATATATATATATATATATTTACATTTATGTATATTAATTGTGCGTCGAACTTTGTTCGATAAGCCTGAATTTTGATTCGAGCGTTTATTTGCTTTAATATATATATATATATATATATATATATATATATATTTACATTTATATATATTAATCGTGTGTTGAACTTTGTTCGATGAGCCTAGACTTTAGTGCAGTGCATTTACTCGATTATATATATATATATATATATATATATATATATATATATATATATATATGAACTGTGGTAGGACTTTGTTCGATGAGCCTGACTTGATGCAGTGCGTGCTACTCGCTTTTTTATATATATATATATATATATATATATATATATATATATATATATTATATATATATATGAACTCGTGGTGGGACTCATTCGATGAGCTTCGGATTTTATATAAAGTGCATTTACTCGCTTTATATATATATATATATATATATATATATATATATATATATTTATACTTATATATATGAAATCGTGGTTGAACTACATTCGATGAGCACGGATTTTATATAAATGCGTTTAATGCTTTTTATATATATATATATATTTATTTATTTATTTTTAAATCACACTGGAGTTTCCTTCGTGGCAGTTGACCGTATTTACAGCGTTATTTACGTTTCGTCCCTCCTGGAGTTTCCTCCGTGGCGGTTGATAGCTTTTAATAGCTTTATTTACATTTCTGATCCCCTAGAAAGTGCTTCGTGGTTGGTGATCCGTTTATATATATATTTACGACTTTTATATATATATATATATACCGCCATCGCTTTCATACAAATTGCTGACATTTTGTGCGCCTAGAATCATGTGATCACAGATTCATCCCATTGGATCTAGATTCGGTTCTCGTGATGGACATTTTTAGCTGTAAGCAACTTGTAAATTATTCTGCGGTGTCCGAATTTCCTCAAATGGTTTCCATACCCATGAGGAAGTTAACATTATTTTGTATATTATTTTCATACGGATGCCTACTTTTAGTCAAATAAAATCAATTGAACGCTCACTTAATAAAATGGGAGTGTAAAGGTCTCAATTCCTATTGAGCATCGGGTTTGAAAAACCTCTTTTATAAAACATCACGCGCCATATCTTGCTAAAAACTGAATTTTTACATAAATTCAAACCACGTGTATATATGTTGAACGAGGCCTCCACAACTTCCATATAACAACACATTGACCCACACACACACACACACACATTCGGGATAATAGTTTCTTGAAAAGAGGCGGTCTCCGTGGTAATGACGGATGTCTGAAGTGCCTAACACCTTCCCCCGATAACCAAGTCCTCGGACCCAAATGAATCTCGATTTCACCGACCCGTATAACAGTGTCATATCACTGGGTCAATGTGCAAACCTTTTCTCGGTTGTGTTGGTACAACCATTTAAAAAACCAACTAGCGACTCTTAACAGTCCCATCGTCGACATTATACATGTCGGACCTTTTTCACTTATTTTTTCAAATAAATCTCACCTAAATTGAGAACACCAAAGAACAAGTAACAGAAAGGGACACCCAAAAATCCCGACGTTGACAAAACCTAGATAGAAAATAAGTGTATGTGTGACGCCCCCAAAATAGGTATACATCACCCATCTTGAGTCACCAAATACATGGTACAAAATTCAAATACAACTTAATAATACAACTATCGTGTAAAATATGACAAAACTTAAACTGAGAGTTTTAATACGAATATTGTCTTCTAGACAGTATTCAACTCAAATGGAGTCCTCAATACATTTATTATCACACTATTTCATAGAATAGTGAGGACTACTAATGCTATCATCTGGACCGTCACTCCGTTCTCCGACTAGTCCCAGCTATGTTGTCATTTCCTGAAGAGAACAATGAAAGCAAAAGGGTGAGCTCAACTAGCCAGTAAGAAATATTATGACTAAGATAATGCAGAATAATTTATCGTTAGCCTTCAACAATGTCAAACTGATAAAATATAATAAACATCAAGTTTAACTGCAACGGAACAAGCAATCCATTAGAAGAGTCAAGTAGAGCATAAAATCTACTATCTTCTATGAATTAAAAGATTTTTCATCACTTTTATCACTGAGAGTCAACTTAATAAATAATCCACAATATCGAATCACCCCTGCACTACGGCCAAGGATATTCTTTAGTATCACGACCACAAATTATCCATACACTACGGGGAAAGAATATTCGTGTATTCATTAATGGTCATGATCATGCCAACAATTGTCCATCAATGCACTACGGGTCAATGAGGACTTTTACCACATCATTTGTAACATTACGGTCATGATTATATCGAATAATCCCTGGTCATAATCATACCAAGTCCATCTACATACTCTGCAGCCACATATGACTTTCAACATAATATAATCATGAGGATGATGACAATGATATAAAATTCAATAAAACAAGTTCAAGGATAAATTTTAAAGATTTATAATTTAATTTATCCAATTCAATATTGTCAAATTATCAACATGATCTTCGCTTTGTGGAGTAAAATTCAAGAATGATAATATATCAAAAATGATTTGGACTGAAAAGAAATCAATTTTTGTTATGAATAGTACTCCGGGTGAATAGTACTCGAGTGAATAGTACCCCGTGAATAGTACTTTGGGAATAGTACTCATGAATAGTACTTTGTGAATAGTACTTTGTGAATAGTACCTGTGAATAGTACTTTTGTGAATAGTACTGTATAAATGGATAGTACTCATAGACAGTACTTCGACATGAAAAACTTAAAATTTAACAAGAATGTGCAGAAAATATCCTTGTGAAGTGATACTAGATGAAGCGCAAATTTCAAGGATATTTTACTAATTTCACGGAATATAGAAGCAATACTTTAACAGAATGATGGTATAATCAGGAATACGAGACAAAATAATATTACTCACATACTACAAAGTATGGAAGAAAATATTATTCCTATGAATACTGAACAAAATAATATCCCTTACCTTAGAAGAAGACTGGATACTAGAATAGTGAGGTAACAGACTTCTCTTCTACTTTCTCTCTAAAGCTTCTCTCTCTATAAATGCTCTTGTGAGTCTTAGTGAATTGGTGAGAATGAAGGAAGAACGAGCTTCTATTTATAGGAAAATATAGTTTCGATAATTGCACATTTTGGTGCTCGAAATATTACAATATAATACCTTCATCTTTTTTGTTATTTTTAATTTAGTTCTGCAAGTATTATCAAACTTGCACCACCTCCCCTAATAGTACATGCATGTGAATCAATAGTACACACATGTGAACAAATAGTTATAAGCATGTGAATTAATAGCAATTAATTGCTCATTTATCTGATTAATTATCCGATTGGTCAATATAGCCTCTAGACATCCATTATTATCGAAATAGATGTCGATTTCTACTAACACTAATAATCCCAACATAATGGAAATATCAATTTTATCTTTAATCAACACGAACTTATTCATCATTAATATTATAACTCACAATAGTACAATCATGTGAATCAATAGTACAATCTTGTGAATCAATAGTACAATCATGTGAATCAATAGTACAATCATGTGAAAAAAATAATTAAAGTATAATACCTTCATCTATACCTCCATTTTAATTTAGTCATGCAAGTATTATCAATCTTGCACCACCTCCCCTAATAGTACATGCATGTGAATCAATAGTACACACATGTGAACAAATAGTTATAAACATGTGAATTAATAGCAATTAATTGCTCATTTATCCGATTAATTACCCGATTGGTCAATATAGCCTCCAGACATTCATTATTATCGAAATAGATATCGATTTCCACTAACACTAATAATCCCAACATAATGGAAAAATCAATTTTATCTTTAATCAACACGAACCTATTCATCATTAATATTATAACTAATAATATTTAACAACCAGATCATTCCGAGAAAGAGGAGGCTTTTAGATAAGGATTTCTCCTATCATAGTGGTAGCGATTAGGTGACCAAACCTCTCCTCGACAAAACTTTCTAGACATTGTCAATATTGCAAATAATAATATGAATAACTTTGTTGTCTCAATTATTAATTTAATAATATAAAATATTATGCAGATGATCTTTGTGACAATTATTGAATCAATAATATGAAAGATATTACGCAAAGATTTATCGTAGTAATAATTGAGTATAAGCGAGTGACTTCTCACGTAAGCATCAATAATCAATCTTTTGTGCTACTCTTATTCAACCACGCAGATATTCATTGTACTTTTACCACCGGGTAGTTCAACAGTTTAACGGTAAAACTTTCGCCGTTATTTTTATAAAAAGATAATTCTGTCGTTTTCTAACTACGAAAATAATTTTGTTGTGGGGTCCACCAATGATTGTGCCGTCGTACGAATATTCCTTGTTAAAACGAATATTCCCCGACCAATCGAATATTTTATAACCACTTGCTTACCTTGCAAAATTAGTAAATAATACCCACAACTATAACATTATGTCAAATCCACACTATAATATTCAAAAATATATTTCGAGAAAAATTTAATCTTTATTCATAAAAGTTGGGGTCTTACAGTATGGATTTGATATTTTCTGTAAAGAATTTTGTGAATTTAAATTTTTTTATGGAGAATTATTCAGGATTAAGTTTATAAGTGTATATATTCTGTGTATATGGTTGTATATGTGTACAGTATGTGAATAAGGGTCAAGGGTTGATCAGATAACCTATATGTAAGATCCCTAACTTTTATAAATAAAGATTAATTCTTCTCAAAATATATTTTTGAATATTATGGTGTGGATTTGATATAATGTTATAGTTGTGGGTATTATTTACTAATTTTGCAAAGTAAGCAAGTGGTTATATAATATTCGATTGGTCGGGGAATATTCGTTTTAACAGGGAATATTCGTACAACGACACAATTATTGTTGGACCCCACAACGAATGTATTGTCTTAGTTAGAAAACGACAGAATTATCTTTTTATAAAAATAACGGCGAAAGTTTTACCGTTAAACTGTTGAATTACCCGGTGGTAAAAGTACAAAGATGTCTGCATGGTCGCATAGTAGTACACACGGTATTGATTATTGATGCTTACGTGAGAAGTCACTCGGCTTATACTCAATTATTGCTACGATAATCACGATAATATCTTTCATATTATTGATTCAATAATTGTCACAGTATCATCTGCATAATATTTTATATTATTAAATTAATAATTGAGACAACAAAGTTATTCATATTATTATTTGCAATATTGACAATGTCTAGAAAGTTTTGTCAAGGAGAGGTTTGGTCACCTAACTGCGCGCCAATAAGGAGAAATCCTTATCGGAAACCCCCCTATTTCCTGGGAATGATCTGGTTGTTAAATATTGTGAGTTATAGTATTAATGATGAATAAGTTCGTGTTGATTAAAGATGAAATTGATATTTTTATTATGTTGGGATTATTAGTGTTAGTGGAAATTGACATTTATTTCGATAATAATGGATGTCTGGAGGTTATATTGACCAATCGGGTAATTAATCGGATAAATGAGCAATTAATTGCTATTAATTCACATGGTTATAACTATTTTTTCACATATGTGTACTATTGATTCACATGCATGTACTATTAGGGGAGGTGGTACAAGATTGATAATACTTGCATGACTAAATTAAAAATAGAGGTATAGATGAAAGTACTATACTGTAATTATTTTTTTCACATGATTGTACTATTGATTCACATGATGTACTATTAGGAGAGGTGGTGGAAGTTTGATAATACTTACTGGACTAAATTAAAAATGAAGGAAAAGATGAAGGTATTATACTATAATATTTTGAGCCCCAAAAAGTGCAATTATCGAATCTATATTTTTCTATAAATAGAAGCTCATTCTTCTTTTTTTCTCACCAATTCACTAAGACTCACAAGAGAAGCTATAAAGAGAGAAGTTATAAAGAGAAAGAAGAAGAAAAGTCTGCTACTTTACTATTCAAGTATCCAGTCTTCTTCTGAGGTAAGAGATATTATTTTGTTTAGTATTCATAGGAATAATATTTTCTTCCATACTCTGTAGTATTTGAATAATATTATTTCATCTCGTATTCCTGATTATACCCTCATTTTGTTAAAGTATTGCTTCTATACTCCGTGAAATTTGTAGAATATCCTTAAAATTTGTGCTTCATCTAGTATCATTTCACAAGGATATTTTCTGCACATTCTTGTTAAATTGTAAGCTTTTCATGCCGGAGTACTGTCCATGAGTAGTATTCATTTTTACGGTACTATTCACAAAGAACTATTGACGGGTACTATTCACAAAGTACTATTCACGGGTACTATTCACAAAGTACTATTCATGGGGTACTATTCACTCGGGTACTATTCACCCGGGGAATTATTCATGACAAAAATTAATTTCTCTGTTGTCCAAATTATTTTTGATACAATATTATTCTTAAATTTTACTCCACGAAGCAGTATCATGTTGACAATTTGGACATTATTGAATTTTGGATAAATTAAATTATAAATCTTTAAAAATTTATCCTTTATTTTCTTTTAATTGAATTCTTATATCATTGTCATCATCCTCATTCTTATATTGTGATAAAAGTCATATGTGGCTTACGTGCTTAGATGTACTATTGATTGGTATGATTATGATCAGGGATTATTCGGTATAATCATGACCGTAATGTTACAAATGATGTGGTAAAAGTCATCATTGGCCTGTAGTGCATTGATGGACAGTTGTTGGTATGATTATAACCAGGGATTATTCGGTATAATCATGATCATTGATGATTACATGAATATCCTTGGCCATGGTGTAGGGATGATTCGATGATGTGGTTTATATATTAAGCTGAGTCTCAGCGATAAAGCTGTTGAAAAACCTTTTTAAATTATAGAAGATAGTAGATATAATGCTCTACTTGACTCTTCTAATGGATTGCTTGTTCCCCTGCAGTTAAACTAGATGTTTATTGTATTTTATCAGTTTAACACTGTTGAAGGCTAACGATAATTTATTCTGCATTATCTTAGTCATAATATTTCTTACTGAGCTAGTTGAGCTCACCATTTGTTTTCATTGTTCTCTTCAGGAAGTGAGAATATAGCCGGGAATAGTCGGGGGACGGAGTGACGGTCCAGATGTTTGCATTAGTAGTCCTCACTATTCAATGAAATAGTGTGATAATAAATGTAATAAGGACTCCATTTGTAACAATCCAGAATTTTATTTGTAATTTAAAATATTTATTAAATTAAATAAATATTTTATTTATGTGGTTGTTGTTGGTATATATTTATGAATTAAATTTATTAGATAATACTCTAATTTAATTTAACAGTTAGAGAGTTGTTAAAGATTACACGAGTTGCTATATTGCTATCATAATTTAATAATTAAAGTGATATATTAATTATTAAATAAAATTATAATGAGATTATAATTTTGTGATATTTGGTTAAGTGAGAAATTTATTTAGTATATGGTAATTAGTTTATTTAATTAAGATTGGATATGGAAATCCAAGTAAACAATGCGGGACAATAAACTATATTATAAATGACTTATGAAAATAAATTAAAAGAGTTTTAATTTGGTTTTACAAAACAAAGCCTTAGAGCTTTTAAAATTCTTGTTTTAATCTTGTTTTGCCAAACAAGGTTTAAGGAATGATTAAGTCATTATTTTAAGTAGTTTTACCAAACAAGGCATAAGGGTTGTAAGTTATTAATTTTTTTAAAGTGGTTTAGCCAAACAAGCCTTATGGCTTTTGGTTTTCAAATAATATAACTGACATCAGTTTTATATGTAATTATGTTGTATATTAATAGGTATTATAAGTATACGTATATTATATTATCATATATCAGTTTATATTACGTATTAGTAAAAGAGAAAGGAAGAACAAAGAGAAGAAGAGAGAATACAGAGAAGAAGAAGAAGAAGAAGAAGAAGAAGAAGAAGAAGAAGAAGGAAACCTTGAGAAAATAAAAGAAAAGCTTTCATCATCTCCATCTTTTCTCCTAATTCAACCTAGAAAGGTATCAAACTAACCCTTATACTAAATTAGGATGTTTTGTATTTAGTCTTTGTAAAATTAGGTTTTCATAATTGTGAATTTATATGCATAATGGGGGACATATGTTTTCATGTATACGCTTACATGAGATTTTTATAGTTGTTCAAAGGTTTCAATTCACAAAGATATGATGAACATGATGAAATCACGTTCATAGTGTTTGATTATGAGTTATATGGTTGTTCTAGTAATTCAATCCATGTAATTTTGATAAACAAGAGGAATTGTGTTCATAATGATTTTTTGTGAATTAATTTCTAAAAAATGGCTTTTTAAACTATCAAATTGATGTTTGGTTATGATTTATTGTTGAAATTGATCATGTATTATGTTAGTACGTTAAGAATATGAGTTATCACAATTGGAATTACTTGAATTGGTTTAAAAACGAATTCATAGCGAAAAATTTCGCTATGAATGTCAAAAGAAGAAGAAAGAAGAGAAATAGTGAAATTAAAGGTTATAATATTTGATGTTTACGTGGTTAGAAACGTGTTAGAAACATTAGTTTATATTTCTGTAAACATATTATGTGAGACCCCAGATTTTATGAATAAAGATTTAATTTTCTCGAAATAATTTTTTAAATACTATGGTGTGGATTTGATATAATGTTATAGTTGTGGGTAATATTTATAAATTTTGCAAAGTACGTAAGTTGTTATATAATATTATTCGATTGGTCTGGGAATATTCTTTTGATGGGAATATTCATACAACTGGCACAATCATTGGTGGACTCAAGACAACGGAATTATTTGTCGGATCGAGAAAGCGACAAAAATACTTTATGAAAATAACGGCGGAAGTTTTACTGTTAACTGTTGAACTACCCGAGTAGTAAAAAATGATGTCTGGCGTGGTTGCATAGTAGCACTACGGTATTGATTATTGATGATTACGTGAGAAGTCACTCAGTTATACTCAATTATTGCTTCGAAGAATTCTTTGATCATATCTATCATATTATTGATTCAATTATTATCACAAGATCATCTGCATAAAATGTTTTTTATTAAATCAATACTTGAGATGACAAAGTTATTCATATTATAAATTACAATATTTACAATGTCTAGAAGTTCTGTCAAGGAGAGGTTTTGTCACCTAATTGCGCGCCAATAGGGAGAAATCCTTATTGGAAAGCCCCTTCTTTCCTGGGAACGACCTGATTGATAAATATTGTGAGTTATAATATTAATGATGAATGTTGTTCATAGTTGAATTTGGAGACGCGGACGTGATATTTGAGTCCGGAACGATGAAATTAGTAAAAATAGTCTATAAACACAAAATTTTCCGAATTCACTATTTGGTCAAAAAGTCAACAATTGACTTTTTCGGGAAAAGTCAAACTTCGAAATTTCATAATTTATATTTTTGATAAAAATAGTTTCATTATGTTGGAATTGTTTGTGTTAGTGAAAATCGACATTTATTCCGATGATAATTGATGTCTAGGGGTTATATTGATAAATCGAGTAATTTTTCGGATAAATGAGCAATTAATTGCTACTAATTCACATGCTTATATAACTATTTGTTCACATATGTGTACTATTGAATCACATTATTTACTATTAGGGGAGTTGGTGCAAGATTGATAATACTTGCATGACTAAGTTAAAAATGGAGGTATAGATGGAGGTACTATACTTTAATTCGTATTTTTCACGTGATTATACTATTGATTCACATAATTGAACTATTGATTCACATTATTTACTATTAGGGGAGTTGGTGCAAGATTGATAATACTTGCAGGACTAAATTAAAAATGAATGAAAAGTTGGAGGTATTGTACTGTAATTTTTTGAGCCCCAAAACGTGCAATTATCGAAACTATATTTTCTTATAAATAGAAGCTCATTATTTCTTCATTTCTCACCAATTCACAAAAGCTTTAGAGCAATTATTATAGAGAGAAATTATAGAGAGAAAGAAGAAGAGAAATCTGCTACCTCACTATTCTAGTATCCAGTTTTTTCCAAGGTAGGGAATATTATTTGTTGTACTCGTAGGGAATATTATTTGTTGTACCCGTAGGGAGTACTATTTCTTTCTTATCTATGAAGAGAACTTTTGTTATTCCATTCTTTATTATTCTGTTGGAATAACCTGTATACGCGGGCTACCCTATACTTGGTGAAATTCTCCTGTTGTTCCATTCTTTGTCATTCTGTTGGAACATCCATGCATGCATGCGTTCTCACGCCGCACTGGTTCTATTTATTATTCGTTAGAATATCCTGTCAGATGCATTTTTCATGGGACCGATTCCGTCTTTATTATTACATTGGAATATCTTATGCATGCGTTTTACTGTAGAACACGATTCCGTCTTTATTATTTTGTTGGAATATCCTATCTGTGCGTTTTACGCCGGACCTGATTTCGTAATTTATTATTCTGTTGGAATAACCTGCCTGTGCGGTCTATCGCATGCCTGGTGATTTCTTTTGTTATTCCATTCCTTATTATACTCAGTTGATTAAAGTTTTGACTCCTATACTCCATGAAATTAGTGAAATATCCTTGATATTTGCGCTTCATCCAGTATCTTTTCATAGAAATATTCTTCTGAGCATTCTTGAATTTTACTCTACAAAGCAGTATCATGTTGACAATTTGGATGTTATTAGTTCCTGGATAAAATAATTCTTGAACTTGTTTTATTGAATTCTTATATCATTGTCATCATCCTCATGTTTATATTTTGTTGAAAGTCATCTGTGGCCTATAGTGCATAGATGGACTTGGTATGATTATGACCAGGGATTATTAGGTGTAATCATGACCGTAATGTTACAAATGATGTGGAAAAAGTCCTCATTGGCCCGTAGTGCATTGGTGGACAGTTGTTGGCATGATCATGACCATTAATGAATACACAAATATTCTTGGCACGTAGTGCATGGATAATTGTGGTCGTGATACTAAAGAATATCCTTGGCTGTAGTGCAGGGGTGATTCGATGATGTGGATTATTTATTAAGCTGAGTCCCAGCGATAAAAGTGATGAAAAACCTTTTAAATCATAAAAGATAGTAGATTTTATTTTCTACTTGACTCTTTTAATGGATTGCTTGTTAAATTGCAGATTAAACTTGATGGTTGTTATATTATATCGGTTTAACACTCTTTGTTGAAGGCTAACGATAATATATTACGCATTATCTTAGTCATAATATTTTCTACTGGGCTAGTTGAGCTCACCCTTTTACTTTCATTGTTCTCTTTAGGAAATGAGAACGTAGCAGGGACTAGTCGGGGAACGGAGTGACGGACCAGATGATATCATTAGTAGTCCTCACTATTCTGTGAAATAGTGTGATAATAATTGTAATGAGGACTCCTTTTGAGTTTGTATAATCTCTAGTAGACAATATTTGTATTCAAACTCACAGTTTATGTTTTGTCATATTGTACACGACAGTTGTATTATTAAGTTGTATTTGAATTCTGGACCATGTATTTGACGACTCAGAATAGGTGATGTATACCTATTTTGGGGGTGTCACATATTACACCTTGGGTAGGTTGGTATGATTGTTAGAAAGGAGTTTGTAGGCCTAATTTGGCCTTCTATAGTGTTTGGGATGAAAAATAGTGAATTAGCAGAAGGGACCCCACCCCGTAGAGCCCCCTAGTATAAAAACCCTTACGTGGGGTAAAATTTACTAGTGAATTTTAGAAAAAAAATTGACCGGTCATATTTTACTAAAATGAGAATAACGTTTTCATACGAACTCCGATTGAGGTGATTCAAAATGATCCAAATGAGGACGAATAGAAATACAACATTTATTCTTTAAGTTTTTAAATTTGAGGTCGGGAACATGGGTCAAAATGGTCATCTGTAGGACTGTTGTGTTTTCGGAGGCAATCGGAGGGCGTCATGCATGCACGTATGCATGTGTAGTACTTATGACGATAAAAGATGTTGTTCTAAGTTATAAAATATGAATGTTAGTAAATATAATGATTCTTAACATTAATATAATGATGTATTAGATAAGTTATAAAAGCATAGTAAGCCTACACAAGAAAGGCAAATCGAGCGTGTGATGAATAAACGTCGAAACGCCGTGATAAGTGTTAATGAACGTAAAAAGTGTTTTAAGTAAAATGAAATGGATATTATAAGATATGGAATGGGTTTAATATAAAACCCATAAGTATTCCTAGCAAGACTTAAACACTTATATGAATTTCAAATATTACATAAGTCGAAAAGTTAACACAATCTAATTGAACATTGTGTGCTAATTAACAGGAAGGATGATGAGATGTGGAGTAGAGTTTACATTACAATTACTATGTGTTGTTATGTGACTAATAGTTGATGTGTATGATTATATAATTGTGTAGGGCACGTGAAGTGCAGATAACTATAAGCTGTTAAATTGTTATTGGTAAACAACGATCAAGGCAAGTCTTTCAGTTCCTATTTGCTATGTGAACTTGATGATTAACTGTTTTAAGTCTTTATTGCAAAGAGCATGATGTGTTATATATATGTTGAAAGTATGAAATGTTAAAGTCAACTTATGACTACACTGATTGAGTAAAGCATGTTGATTGAGTAAGGAACTCAATCTTTATACTTGTTATATGAACTGTAGCATGTATGTTATGTTAGTCCAATGTTTATGAGATATATGTTGAACATGTTATAATATGCTACGTGATGCATGAAAACTGTTAGATTTTGCTTGGTTGTCGAGCTCAACCTTGCAAATAACCATTTTTGCAGGTTAAAGATTTAAGGTAAGGATATGTGCTACGTGAATTATAGAGATCCATATTCACGAAGATTACTTATGTTTAATGGGAAATGTATTTAATATTTTGAATCTAACATGTTGTTGAATTGTAAGTTGAGCTATCCGGTGTATATGGATATCTATTTATGATGTAAGACTTTGTATAGTCATTTTGTTGTAACGATTAATGATATAAATTTGAATCAAAGAGCTGTAATGTAAAGGTTGCGATTTAGGGCAATAAAGAAGGAAATGTATAAAAGTTTTAAATATTCCGCATTTTTAGTGATTTTAATATGGAATAATGATGTAACGATAGATTAAAGTTGTATTATTAACGATCGAGAATGAGAATATTATTGTATGAATTTTGGGATCGTTACAGTTGGTATCAAAGCTGTGGGTTATAAACCTTAGGTAAGAATATCTTAGGCTATAACCTTAGAGAAGGAAGGTGAAGATAATGAAAGAATAAGCTCAAATAGAGTTTGAACAATAAGAAGTAATTTAAGAAATTTATAAAGAAGTGATTAAAACTTGCGTTAGAGGATTCAAAGAAGAATCTTGCAAAGTTATAAGGAATATGAATGTGGGGTTACCCAACTCCAATAATAAGAATGTAAGGTGATAATAAATAGACAATGTCTATAAAAAGAGAATGATAAAGAAGTTAAGAATAAAAAGTTATATTTAAGTGTGGTATAATTATACTCTTTAGTAGTTGATATATGGTATCTGGGCTAAACGATTCCTTCATAGAGCGGAGGTATATACGAACTAGCAACTCGGAACCTAGTTTGTTGGTTGTTTGTGGGAAACCACTCAGCGTACCATATTGAAACTATTAGAGACTCGATGTGTACTGAGTATAGAAAATGGATACGTATGATGAAAATGTAGAACTTGAGTGAAATGTTGAGCAATGTAAATGAAGTTAGAAATTCTTAAAGGAAGAATTGTTATATAAACAAGAAAATTCAAAGAAGAATCTTGAAGATATATAAAGATAAGAAATGGCAATAGCCAAGATAACGAATAATGTCGTAAATGATGAAAAAGGGAAAGAAAGAGGATCGTAAAACAAAAAGATCATGAGTTAAGAAAAGACTTTTAAGGGAGATGATTATAGAATAAGATCACGACGTGATCTGTTTAAGTTATAAAAGAAAGATGGTCTGTAATGTTTGTATAATTATAGCTTGATGCTATGAAGATAATGTACTATGATATAGTATGAGATAAACTCACGAGGAGTTATAGATGATGAGGTACGAAAAATTCGTATCGAGCAAAGAGCAAGTTATAAGTAAGATAGAGTTAAGGGCAAGTTAAGAATAAGTTAAGAGTAAGGTAATGTTAGGTGGGATTTCAATTTAGGACTCATGTGATGGTTGCATTGTACAAACCTTTGTATGGGCGAGGGTTTTGTGCTTGCGCTCAGTTTATCACATTGATAATAATTGGAATGTTGGTATCGCGCTATCAATGTATATGTGACGAAAAGGTGATTCTTTTCTCATGTGTATATTTGATAGTTAGAAACTATTAAGATTAGTCAGATATTATTAGGATTAGGTGCAGTTCTTAAAACTAATGCATATGGTAAGTTCGTGACTCATAATAATATGGTATGTTTTGAACCCCTCAGCGAATGGATGCCTATGGTTTGACTAGGACAAGTTCTTAAACTCATATTATTGTGGCAAGTTCCTGGATTTCCAAAGTGTGGTAAGTTTGATGAACTATTTTGGGTAGAAAACGATTATAGTATAGAGAGCATTGATGAAGTTGAAGATTGATAGAATGGTTAAGTAATGAAGTAATGAAGTAAAGATTGAAGTTGATGGATACCTGGATATTCTAAATCTACTAGCTATGATAGACTTTCGAAATTTATTGACTTCGTGCTGATGTTTGCACTTCTATTTTCTTGAAAAACATTGGATCAAATGATGAAACCAATGAGTTTTAAAAACAATACCGTTATTCGTATGTCTATGCTAATTGCTTCGGCTAGATAAAAATGATTTGAAATATATCAAAATGTATTTTTTTATATCATCAATGTATCATGGAACCTGGTGTAAAGATGATAAAAAAAAAGATGGAGTCATCAATGCCGTATTACTTAGTGTTGGATGTGATCTAAGGATCGTCAACCCACTATGGTATGATGTAGTATGATAAAATCACCAAATGATGGAATCCTCAAACGGACTGTAAATACAGTGCGGTATTATGATGCCATAAAAAGATTTTTGAGATTTCTTTAAGATATGAGAATATATATATATATATATATATATATATATATTTCGATTGATGTCCGAATTGTTGTAGAAGTCTACGCTATTTGATTCAGCTTGACGAATATTGAAAGATGTTCATGAAATTCAAGCGTTTATTGAGAAGTTATGCCAAACCAAATTATTTTGGTGCGAATTCAGATGTTGAAAAGCTGAGATGAACAACCCTTTTATAGGGGATTACGCGGAGGCGTTTAGATGTTTGTGCACAATACATTATACGAAGGGTTGATCCCCCTAAGTACGAGGAGTCCCTATAGTCTTATGACTGTTAAAGTTTAAGTTGAAAGATTACTTATAACTATGAATATAATGAACAACCATGTTCCAGGGGATAATTTACGCATAGCGTTTAAATGTTTGTGCACAATACATCGTATGAAGGGCTTAACACCCTAAGTACGGGAGTCCCTATAGTCTAATGACTGTTAAGGTTTAAGTTGAAAGAGTACTTATAACCGTGGACGTAGTTCAAGGTCTTATGACCCTTCAGCATGATTTGGAATCTATTAAATTCCTGAGTTATTCATACTGCTTTCCAATTATTAAGCAATTGTGGAATATTCTTGCTATCCTAAAAGGCGAATGTGGTAATGATGATATTCCTTAGAAAGAAGTAAGTCGTAGAATGCGACACTGAATGATGAATATATTGAATAAGTGAGAAAAGAAATTTTAAAATGAGAAGGAGATGAGTTATCAAAGAATAATATAAAACTTATAATAGAAAATTTTAATAATTATAGAAAGATCTTTGTGGAAAGAAAGTGGTTATAAATCCCAATGAATGAATAAATTATTAATGTAAAATCTATTTTGATAGATTGAATGAATAAAGATTAATAAATAAAATTTCAAGGACGAAATTCTTAAGAAGAATGAGTGAATGTAATATCCCGAGTGTTTATGATAACGATCTTTAGAAAAGGAAATGAATGGGTTAAAGAATATATGATATTCAAAATATAATTGAGTTCAAGTGAAAGTTATGAAATAAAACCTAGAATTTGTTGAAGAAATGAATGTAGTAGGAAATATAAAACATATATTAAGGTCATGTGTTGAAGTTATTCAACGAAGAGATTTGATAAAAACCTGAGTAAGGTAGGGTTTCGGTGATTCCGAGGACGGAATCCTTATAAGGAGGGAAGAATGTGACAAATGAATTGTTTGAGTTGTGATTTTGGGGACAGAATCCTTGTAAGGAGGAAATGATGTAACAATCCAGAATTTTATTTGTAATTTAAAACATTTTTTAAATTAAATAAATATTTTATTTATGTGGTTGTTGTTAGTATAGATTTATGAATTAAATTTATTAGATAATACTCTAATTTAATTTAACAGTTAGAGAGTTGTTAAAGATTACATGAGTTGCTATATTGCTATCGTAATTTAATAATTAAAGTGATATATTAATTATTAAATAAAATTATAATGAGATTATAATTTTGTGATATTTGGTTAAGTGAGAAATTTATTTAGTATGTGGTAATTAGTTTATTTAATTAAGATTGGATATGGAAATTCAAGTAAACAATGCGGGACAATAAACTATATTATAAATGACTTATGAAAATAAATTAAAAGAGTTTTAATTTGGTTTTACCAAACAAAGCCTTAGAGCTTTTAAAATTCTTGTTTTAATCTTGTTTTGCCAAACAAGGTTTAAGGAATGATTAAGTCATTATTTGAAGTGGTTTTACCAAACAAGGCATAACGGTTGTAAGTTATTAATTTTTTTAAAGTGGTTTAGCCAAACAAGCCTTATGGCTTTTGGTTTTCAAATAATATAACTGACATCAGTTATATATGTAATTATGTTGTATATTAATAAGTATTATAAGTATACGTATATTATATTATCATAAATCAGTTTATATTACGTATTAGTAAAAGAGAAATGAAGAACAAAGAGAAGAAGAGAGAATACAAAGAAGAAGAAGAAGAAGAGGAAGAAGAAGAAGAAGAAGAAGAAGAAGAAGAAGAAGGGAAACCTTGAGAAAACAAAAGAAAAGCTTTCATCATCTCCATCTTTTCTCCTAATTCAACCTAGAAAGGTATCAAACTAACCCTTATACTAAATTAGGATGTTTTGTATTTAGTCTTTGTAAAATTAGGTTTTCATGATTGTGAATTTATATGCATATATGGGGGACATATGTTTTCATGTATACGCTTACATAAGATTTTTATAGTTGGTCAAAGGTTTCAATTCACAAAGATATGATAAACCTGATGAAATCACGTTCATAGTGTCTGATTATGAGTTATATGGTTGTTCTAGTAATTCAATCCATGTAATTTTGATAAACAAGAGGAATTGTGTTCATAATGATTTTCTGTGAATTAATTTCTAAAAAATGGCTTTTTAAACTATCAAATTGATGTTTGGTTATGATTTATTGTTGAAATTAATCATGTATTATGTTAGTATGTTAAGAATATGAGTTATCACAATTGGAATTACTTGAATTGGTTTAAAAACGAATTCATAGCGAAGAATTTTGCTATGAATGTCAAAAGAAGAAGAAAGAAGAGAAATAGTGAAATTAAAGGTTGTAATCTTTGATGTTTATGTGGTTAGAAACGTGTTAGAAACATTAGTTTATGTTTCTGTAAACATATTACACATTGGGTAGGTTGGTATGGTTGTTAGAAAGGAGTTTGTAGGCCTAATTTGGCTTTCTACAGTGTTTGGGATGAAAAATAGTGAATTAGCAGAAGGGAACCCCGCCCCAGCGGGGGGTAGGCTGTCTAGTGAATTTTGGAAAAAAAACTGACCGGACATGTTTTACTAAAATGAGCATAACGTTTTCATACGAACTCCGATTGAGATGATTCAAAATGATCCAGAATGTGAACGAATAGACCTAAACCGTTTATTCTTTAAGTTTTTAAATTTAAAGTCGGGAGCATGGGTCAAAATGGTCATCTTTAGGACCGTTGTGTTTTCGGAGGCAATCGGAGGGCGTCGGGCATGCACGTATGCATGTGTAGTGCTTCTGACGATAAAAGATGTTATTCTAAGTTATAAAACATAAATGTTAGTAAATATAATGATTCTTAACATTAATATAATGATGTATTAGATAAGTTATAGAAGCATAGTAAGCATACACAAGAAAGGAAAATCGGGCATGTGACGAATAAACGTCGAAACGCCATGATAAGTGTTAATGAACGTAAAAAGTGTTTTAAGTAAAATGAAATGGATATTATAAGATATGGAATGGGTTTAATATAAAACCCATAAGTATTCCTAGCAAGACCTAAACACTTATATGAATTTCGAATATTGCATAAGTCGAAAAGTTAACACAATCTAATTGAACATTGTGTGCTAATTAACAGGAAGGATGATGAGATGTAGAGTAGAGTTTACATTGCAATTACTATGTGTTGTTATGTGACTAATTGTTTATGTGTATGATTATATAATTGTGTAGGGCACGTGAAGTGCAGATAACTATAAGCTGTTAAACTGTTATTGGTAAACAATGATCAAGGCAAGTCTTTCAGTTCTTATTTGCTATGTGAACTTGATGATTAACTATTTTAAGTCTTTATTGCAAAGAGCATGATGTGTTATATATATATATGTTAAAAGTATGAAATGTTAAAGTCAACTTCTGACTACGTTGATTGAGTAAAGCATGTTGATTGAGTAAGGAACTCAATCTTTATACTTGTTATATGAACTGTAGCATGTATGTTATGTTAGTCCAATGTTTATGAGATATATGTTGAACATGTTATTATATGCTACATGATGCATGAAAACTGTTAGATTTTGCTGGGCTGTCGAGCTTAACCTTGCAAATAACCATTTTTACAGGTTAAAGATTTAAGGTAAGGATATATGTTACGTGAATTATAAAGATCCATATTCACGAAGATTACTTATGTTTTATGGGAAATGTATTTAATATTTTGAATGTAACATGTTGTTGAGTTGTAAGTTGAGCTATCCGGTGTATATGGATATCTATTTATGATGTAAGACTTTGTATAGTCATTTTGTTGTAAGGATTCATGATATAAATTTGAATTGAAGAGATGTAATGTAAAGGTTGCAATTTAGAGCAATAAAGAAGGAAATGTATAAAAGTTTTAAATATTTCTCATTTTTAGTGATTTTAATATCGAATAATGATGTAAAGATAGATTAAAGTTGTATTGTTAACGATCGAGAAGGAGAATATTATTGTATGAATTTTGAGTTCGTTACACCATTTGAGTTTGAATACTGTTTAGAAGACAATATTCGTATTAAAACTCTCAGCTTATATTTTGTCGTATGTTACACGACAGTTGTATAATTAAGTTGTATTTGAATTTTATACCATGTATTTGGAGACTCAGAATGGGTGATGTATGCATATTTTGGGGGCGTCACAGTTGGTATCAAAGCTTAGGGATATAATCCCTGGCTGAGATGTTAGATAAGAACTAGGAGGGGAGAGACGGGAAATTCCTTCGCTAGTATGACCTACCTAAGTTTATTTGTTATTTAATTGGTCGGTCAGAGTATAGGGATAATATGTGACATGTCAATTACCCCTTGTTTTGTGGCAGTATTTGATAATGGCATCCGAAAATGTTGAGATAAGCAATGAAACACATGAGACCGTTGAGTCACCAACGATCAATACCCAGGATAATATGCATCAGGATGGCAATAATCCTCATTAAAATAACAACGCTGACCAAGTGATGAACGATGGGATGTTCAGAGGCTTTATGCAATTCATGCAACATCAGGCGAGAACAACTCCTGTTCAAAATGCAGGTGGTAACACTGGCAACTCTCGGACGATCACCGCTAAACAGTTGAAGGAGCTGGGACCACCGGAGTTTATTGGAGAGCCAAAACCACTTAAGGCAGAGACGTGGATAAAGCAGATCACTAAGATATTTGATGTCTTGGGATGCTCCGAGGAGCAAAAGGTTCCCTTTGTCATCTTCATGTTGCGAGGAGAGGCAGATTACTGGTGGGAATCTGTAAAGCATACTCAACCTGCCGCACTGAAGATGTCTTGGGAGAAATTCCAAGAAATGTTCAACGATAAGTAATTTCCCGAAAGTATTCGTCACATGAAGGAGGTAGAGTTCAGCAAGCTGGAGCAGAACAATATGACTGTGTCACATTACGAAGCTAAGTTTGCCGAGTTGTCCCGGTTTGCATCCCACTTGGTTGATAATGAGGAGAGAATGACGCGGATGTTTCTCAGAGGTTTGAAACCCGAGATACATAAATACTTAATTTCTCACAAACTGTGTTTGTATTCAGATGTTGTAAATAGAGCTCAGTTATTGGAACGTGATAACGAGTCAACCCAACTAAGAGAGAGCAGCCAAAAAAATGATAATACCAGTGGTAGCAGTCATCGAAGCGGTGACAACAAACGTGGAGGGAATCAACATACCAGAAATGGTAACCACTTTAGTGGTAATCATGGCCAAGATAATAAAAATGAAAATTTCAAGAAGAGGAAATTCAACAATGATGGAAAGACGTCATCACCAGTACCTGTTGTTAAGGAAGGGGAACGACAGCCAATCGTATGTTACAAATATGGAGGGGAGGGACATATCAGTCCGAATTGTACGCAGCAATCCAAAGCATGTTATAATTGCGGAAGAGAAGGTCACCTTGCCTGATTTTGTCATGCACTGAAGTCAAGTCCAGCTGGGATAGAGGCATCAAAGGCCATCCCAGACAAGACAAAACCAGTAGTTCAAGGGAAAGTGTTTGTCGTAACCTCCCAAAAAGTGAGGAATCCGAACGTGGTGATCACGGGTAAGCTAATCATAAAATCTAGCGAAGTCCTTATTTGATACCGATTCTACCCATTCTTTTATTTCTCCTACTTGCGCTCAACGTTTAAATTTAACTCCGGAGAAATTAGACTTTGACTTATCTGTTGAAACTCCGTTGGGAGAAACCTTCATTACATCTAATGTTTATAAGTCTTGTTTGGTTCAAATCGGTACGCTCACATTACATGTCAATCTTATTTCCTTAAAAATACTTGCATTTGATGTGATTTTAGGGATTGATTGGTTAACTACTCATCATGCAAAAATTGATTATTTTGGTTTGGTTCAAGCAACCAAACCAATCACTATCATATCAAGCCATAAAGCTATTCTTTTATTAAAAAATGGATGTCAAGCTTTCTTAGCCCATGTCACAGATTTAAATAAAAATACGTCAGATTTGAATGATATTTCTATTGTTAATAAATTTCCTGATGTATTTCCTGAAGAACTTCCAGGCCTAACCCCAGAGCGTGAAATTGAGTTTGGTATCGATCTTGAACCCGGTACAAAACCCATTTCCAAAGCCCCATATTGAATGGCTCCTATTGAACTTCAGGAGTTAAAACCCAACTGCAAGAATTGTTAGACATCGGTTTCATTCGACCTAGTACGTCTCCTTGGGGTGCTCCTGTTCTATTCGTGAAGAAGAAAGATGGAAGTATGCGACTTTGTATTGATTATCAGGATTTGAATCATGTCACCATCAAAAATAGGTACCTGTTGCCTCGCATTGATGACCTGTTTAATCAGTTGCAAGGCGCCAAATTCTTTTCAAAGATAGATCTTCGTTCTGGATATCATCAGTTGAAGATTAAAATTGATGACATTCCGAAGACTGCTTTTAGAACTCGGTATGGGCATTACGAATTCCTAGTCATGTCTTTTGGATTGACTAATGCTCCTGCTGCCTTCATGGATATGATGAACCGAGTATTCAAGGAATATTTGGTTTACTTTATGGTCGTCTTTATTGATGACATCCTCATTTACTCCAAAAGCCGTGAAGATCATGAGCAATACTTGAGGCTGATACTCCAAAAGCTTCGTGAAAATAAGTTAAATGCCAAGTTGAAGAAATGTGAGTTTTGGCTTGAGGAAGTAGCATTCCTTGGGCACGTAATATCAAATCACAGAATATCTGTTGACCCGACAAAGATTGAAGCAATTCAAAGCTGGGGGCAACCTAAGTCGATAATGAAATGCACGTAGCTTTCTCGGCTTAGCTGGTTATTATCGGAGGTTCGTGGAAGGATTTTCTCGAATCGCTACTCCATTAACTCAGCTAACTCGAAAAGATACAAAATTCGATTGTAGCGAGGAATGTGAGAAGAGTTTTCAAGAACTCAAGAGGAGGCTTATTTCAGTACCTGTTTTGACAATACCAGCTGGTTCGGAGGGATTTGTCATATACAACGATGCTTCAAGCAAAGGTTTAAGGTGTGTTCTCATGCAACATGGGAAAATCATAGCCTATGCCTCACGATAACTCAAAGAATATGAGAGGAATTATCCTACTCATGATCTAGAGTTGGCAGCTGTCGTTTTTGCGCTTAAGATTTGGAGGCATTACCTGTATGGAGAGAAGGTGGAGATCTATATGGATTATAAAAGTCTTAAATATTTATTCACTCAAAAGGAACTCAACATGCGGCAACGAAGATGGCTTGAGCTATTGAAAAATTACGATCATACCATTCAATACAATCCTGGAAAAGCGAACGTAGTAGCTAACGCATTGAGTAGAAGATCATATGCGCGTACGAGTGAGATATTGTCAACGCAAAGGCCCATTTTGTATGACTAACAAAGGATGGAGATAGAGTTAAATACTCTAGGTACCCATGTGATGATGGAGAATATACAAGTAGAACCGACTTTAATCGATAAAGTTAAAGCTGCTCAAGCTACAGACCTAGAGCTGATGCGTATGATGAAGGAAGTACAAGAAGGTGTTATTCTGGAAGCAAGAATCGATGAATAAGGAATACTTCGAGTTAACTCCAGAATTTGTGTTCCTAACGATTCTGACTTGAAGTATAAAATCATGATGGAGGTGCACAACATACCATTTGCAATCCATCCTGGGAGTACCAAAATGTATCGTGATCTTCGACATACATTTTGGTGGAGCAATATGAAGAGAGAGATAACGGGATTTATCTCAAGGTGTCTAATTTGTCAACGAGTCAAGGCGGAGCATCAAGTGCCAAAAGGTCCATTGCAACCACTTGAAATTCCAGAATGGAAGTGGGAGCACATTACCATGGATTTCGTTACTGGTCTTCCCAAAGTTTCTCAAGGCATAAATGTGATTTGGGTCATTGTTGATAGATTGACCAAGTCTGCTCATTTCTTACCGATATGAGAAACTTATACACTTGAAAGTCTTGCTCGTATATACATAAATGAGATTATAAGATTGCATGGTATGCTAGTATCCATAGTTTCTGATCGTGACCCAAGATTCACTTCACGATTTTGGGTTAGTTTGCAAAAAGCTATGGGCACGGATTTACGATTTAGTTCAGCATATCATCCTCAAACGGACGGGCAGTCGGAGAGGACTATTCAAACTCATGAAGATTTATTAAGACTCTTTGTCCTTGGCTTCAAAGGAAGTTGGGACAAGTTCTTACCATTGGTGGAGTTTTCCTACAACAACAATTATCAAGCAAGTATTGACATGGCTTCATTTGAGGCGTTGTATGGAAGAAAGTGTCGTTCTCCAGTATGCTGGGATGAGATGGGTGAAGCAACATTGTTGGGACCAGAGTTGGTACGTATTACTATGGAAAAAATTCAAACGATCAGACAACGTATAAAAACCTCACAAGATCGACAAAAGAGTTATGCTGATCTTCATCGAAAGGATGTGGAATTCAATATTGGAGATCATGTGTTGTTACGTGTTGCTCCATGGAAAGGAGTTACGAGATTTGTAAAGAGGGGAAAGCTCAATCCTGGATTCATTGGTCGATTTATAATCCTCGATCGAGTAGGAACTGTGGCCTATAGACTCACCTTACCGCCAAGTATGTCTCGTGTTCATAACGTTTTTCACATATCTATGTTACGTAAATATGTGAAAGACCTAAACCACATTATTA
Source organism: Panax quinquefolius (assembly GCA_020205615.1). NCBI lineage: Eukaryota > Viridiplantae > Streptophyta > Magnoliopsida > Apiales > Araliaceae > Panax > Panax quinquefolius. Next base: position 72,820,997 of record CM035151.1, read on the forward strand.
AATTAGAACCGGATGAGTTACGGAAGATTTAACGTATGAAGAGGTACCTGTTAAAATCTTGGACAAGAAGGATCATATTCTACGCTCCAAGGTTATACCTCAAGTCAAAGTTTTATGGAGAAACCACGATGTTGAGGAAATGACCTGGGAGTTAGAATCTGAAATGAAGTCAAGGTATCCTCACCTCTTCGACATACCAGGTACACACCCTAATTTCGAGGACAAAATTTCATAAGAAGGGGAGGTTGTAAGATCCCCAACTTTTATGAATAAAGATTAATTCTTCGCGAAATATATTTTTGAATATTATGGTGTGGATTTGATATAATGTTATAGTTGTGGGTAATATTTACAAATTTTGTAAAGTAAGCAAGTGGTTATATAATATTCGATTGGTCGGGGAATATTCGTTTTAACAAGGAATATTCGTACGACGACACAATCATTGGTGGACCCCACAACGAAAGTAATATCGTAATTAGAAAACGACAGAATTATCTTTTTATAAAAATAACAGCGAAAGTTTTACCGTTAAAGCATTGAACTACCGGTGGTAAAAATACGATGAATACACGTGGTTGTATAGTAACACACAGTATTGATTATTGATGCTTACGTGAGAAGTCACTCAGTTATACTCAATTATTGCTACAGTAATTGCTGCATAATATCTTTCATATTATTGATTCAATTATTGTCACAGTATCATCTGCATAATATTTTATATTATTAAATCAATAATTGAGATGACAAAGTTATTCATATTATTATTTACAATATTGATAATGTCTAGAAAGTTCTGTCAAGGAGAGGTTTGGTCACCTAATTGCGCGCCAATAGGGAGAAATCCTTATCGGAAAGCCCCCTCTTTCCTGGGAATAATCTGGTTGTTAAATATTATGAGTTATAATATTAATGATGAATAAGTTCGTGTTGATTAAAGATGAAATTGATATTTCCATTATGTTGAGATTATTAGTGTTAGTGGAAATTGACATCTATTTCGATAATAATGGATGTCTGGAGGTTATATTGACCAATCGGGTAATTAATCGGATAAATGAATAATTAATTGCTATTAATTCACATGGTTATAACTATTTGTTCACATGTGTGTACAATTGATTCAAATGCATGTACTATTAGGGGAGGTGGTGCAAGATTGATAATACTTGCATGACTAAATTAAAAATAGAGGTATAGATGAAGTTTCTATATTGTAATTATTTTTTCACATGATTGTACTATTGATTCACATGATTGTACTATTGATTCACAAGATGTACTATTAGGGGAGGTGGTGCAAGTTTGATAATACTTGCAGGACTAAATTAAAAATGAAGGAAAAGATGAATGTATTATACTATAATATTTTGAGCCCCAAAACGTGCAATTATCGAAACTATATTTTCCTATAAATAGAAGCTCATTCTTCTTTCATTCTCACCAATTCACTAAGAGTCACAAGAGCAATTATATAGAGAGAAGCTATAGAGAGAAAGAAGAAGAGAAGTCTGCTACTTCACTATTCAAGTATCCAGTCTTCTTTTGAGGTAAGGGATATTATTTTGTTCAATGTTCATAGGAATAATATTTTATTCCATACTCTGTAGTATCTGAGTAATTTTATTATATCTCGTATTACTGATTATACCCTCATTTTGTTAAAGTATTGCTTCTATACTCCGTGAAATTAGTAGAATATCCTTGAAATTTGCGCTTCATCTAGTATTGTTTCACAAGGATATTTTCTACACATTCTTGTTAAATTGTAAGCTTTTCATGCCGGAGTACTGTCCATGAGTAGTATTCATTTTGACGGTACTATTCACGAGTACTATTCACAAAGTACTATTCATGGTTACTATTCATAAAGTACTATTCGCGGGGTACTATTCTCGACATACTATTCACGAGGTACTATTCACTCGGTTACTATTCACCCAGGGAATTATTCATGACAAAAATTGATTTCTTTGCTGTCCAAATCATTTGTGATACAATATTATTCTTGAATTTTACTCCACAAAGCAGTATCATGTTGACAATTTGGGCATTATTAAATTCTGGATAAATTAAATTATAAATCTTTAAAAATTTATCCTTTGCTTTCTTTTAATTGAATTCTTATATCATTGTCATCATCTTCATGCTTATATTGTGATAAAAGTCATCTGTGGCTTACGTGCATAGATATATTATTGATTGATATGATTATGACTAGGGATTATTCGGTATAATCATGACTGTAATGTTACAAATGATGTGGTAAAAGTCATCATTGGCATGTAGTGCATTGATGGATAGTTGTTGGTATGATTATAACCAGGGATTATTCGGTATAATCATGACCATTGATGATTACATGAATATCCTTGGCTATGGTGCAGGGATGATTCGATGATGTGGTTTATATATTAAGCTGAGTCTCAGCGATAAAGTTGATGAAAAACCTTTTTAAATCATAGAATATAGTAGATATCATGCTCTACTTGACTCTTCTAATGGATTGCTTGTTCCGCTGCTGTTAAACTAGATGTTTATTGTATTTTATCAGTTTAACACTGTTGAAGGCTAACGATAATTTATTATGCATTATCTTAGTCATAATATTTCTTACTGGGCTAGTTGAGCTCACCCTTTGTTTTCATTATTCTCTTCAGGAAATGAGAATTTAGCTGGGACTAGTCGGGGGACGGAGTGACGGTCAAGATGTTTGCATTAGTAGTCCTCACTATTCAGTGAAATAGTGTAATAATAAATGTAATAAGGACTCCATTTGAGTTTGAATAGTGTCTAGAAGACAATATTCGTATTAAAACTCTCAGCTTATGTTTTGTCGTATGTTACACGACAGTTAAATATTTAAGTTGTATTTGAATTTTATACCATGTATTTGGCGACTTAGAATGGGTGATGTATACCTATTTTGGGGGCGTCACACTATATCAGTGGCAACCCCAAATATTATATTAAGAATATTAACGTTCAATTAGAAAACCCTAGCGATGGATAAGAAACCCTAATACCGGCTCTGAAAACCCTAATTTCAGTTTCGGAAATCCGAAACTCTAATTTGGAATGTGAAAACCCTAAATTGGCGGCTTAAAGGCTTAAGTGTAATAATTACAAACTTAATTAGGGGAAAAGCCTAACAAATTAGTTAGAAAACCCTAATTTCAAAATTTGAAACCCTAATGCACAGTTATGGAAGGCCAATTGTTATTTTAGAAATTATAATGTTAATTAGAAAACCTTGATCCTAATTAACAAGCCCTAATACGATTAGGAAACTTTAATATAATTAGAAAACCCTAATTATAATTTAGAAATCTTAATTTTCTAATTTTAAAACATAATTAGAAAATCTAAAAATAATAATAATAATAATAATAATAATAATAATAATTTTTAAAAAACCCTAAGGGTCAAACCATAAGGGTTAAACCATAAGGGTTGTAGCAAGTTACTAGAATGTCCTTAAAAATGGTAGGCAAAAGGTCTAAAATGCCCTTTTTGTATTTTTATTAGGTTGGAGTGCAAATCTTGTCATAATATTGAGTTGTTAACCAAATAAATATTCACCATGTGCCATATATCATTTATCTCAGCCAATTTGGACATCTAGCAACATTAGATACATGAATCAAAGCTTAAAAAGTGAATAAAGTTACTTACTTTATTTTCAACCTAGCCAAGTCCTTTCTCTCTCTTCCATCCAAAAATTTTTAGGGAAAAGAGTGATAAACAAAGGTAAGAACACCTCATGGCTTAACAAGATCAGATCATCAAGGGCCAGAAATCAAAAATTAAAGTTGAAGGTATAAACCCTAAAATTTTTAAATCATGTGATTTGATGTTAGATGTGACGCCCCCAAAATTAGGTATACGTCACCCATCTTGGGTCGCCACTTACATGGTACATAAATTCAAATACAACTTACTAACCTAACTGTCGTGTACAATACGACATAAACTGTGAGTTTGAATACAAATATTGTCTACTAGATATTATACAAACTCAAAAGGAGTCCTCATTACAACTATTATCACACTATTTCACAGAATAGTGAGGACTACTAATGCTATCCTCGGACCATTACTTCGTTCCCGACTCGTCTCGGCTATGTTCTCATTTCTCAAGAGAAACGGTGAAAGAAAGGGTGAGCTCAACTAGCCCAAAGAAGAAATATTATGACTAAGATAATGCGAATAAATTATCATTAGCCTTCAACAATGATGTTAAACCGATAAAATACAATAGAACAACCGGTTTATCTGCGGTGGAATAAGCAATCCATTAAAAGAGTCAAGTAGAGAATAAAGTCTACTATCTTTTAGGTTTTAAAAGGTTTTCATCAATTTTTATCCTCGAGACTCAAACTTAATAATAAACCACCACATCTAATCATCCCCTGTACTACTGGCCAAGGATTTTCATCAAATTATCAATGGTCGTGACTATACCGAATCACCCACGGTCATAATCATACCAAAAACTATCCATCATCGTTTGCATTACAGAAGCCACCGAGGACTTTTGTCACATCATTTATATCAAGTCATGATTATACCGAATGATCCTGGTCATAATCATACTAAGTTCATCTATGCACGTAAGCAAAGATAACATAATATAACATGAGGATGATGACAATGACATAGTAATTCAATAAAACAAGTTCAAGAATTATTTAATCCATGAATTATTAACGTCCAAATTGTCAACATGATCTTTGTTTAGTAGAGTAAAATTCAATAATGATCGGAAGAATATTTCCATGAAAAGATCTTTGGATGAAACGCAAATATCAAGGATATTCTACTAATTTCATGGAGTATAGAAGTCAAAGTTTTAACCAATTTGGGTATAATAAAGAATGGAATAACAAAAGAAATCACCATGCATGCGGTACTTAGCATAGTATGAGTTATTCCAACAGAATAATAATAACGGAACCGTGTCGGTGAAATTCACACAAGCAGGATGTTCCAACAGAATGATAAAAGACGGAACCAGTCGGTGTAAAACACATGCATGAGGATGTTCCAACAGAATAATAAAAGCGGAACCGGATCGGTGTAAAACACATGAGATAGGATGTTCCAATGAATAATAGAAGAATGTCACCAAGTATAGGTAAATCAGCAGATACAAAAGTTATTCCAACAGAATAATAAGCAATGGAATAACATAAGGATTTCACCAAGTATAGGGTATGCCGCGTATACAGGTTATGTATAGGGTATGCCACTTTTACAGGTTATTCCAACAGAATAATAATGAATGGAATAACAGAAGTTCTCTTCAAGAAGAAAGAATAACACCCCTTACAGTAAAAGAACTGAATATAGAAGTAGTGAAGTAGCAGAATACTCTTCTTCTTTCTATAACTTTCTCTCTATAGCTTCTCTCTATAATTTCTCTCTCTAGAGTTTCAATGAATTCGTAAGAAAATAATGAAGGAATGAGCTTCTATTTATAGGAAAATGGAATGCATAGTAACTAATCCATGAACGGTCCAGATTGATTTACTTTAATCTGACGGTCCATATTTAAAGAAAAATCTTTTAAATAAAATATAATATATTCTATTTATATAAAAACATTTTACTATGCAAACACTATGCAATACTATGCAAAACACTATGCAAAACACTATGCAACACTATGCATAATAAAATATAATATATTCTATTTATAGAATAACTTTAATAAAGTATTCTATTTTATATAAAAGATGTTTTACATTTTATTACGTTAATAATACTGAATAAAATAAAAGCGTCATTATCGCTATAATAATTCATATTATTAATCGTAATAATGGAATCAAACCGAGTGACTTCTCACATAAGCATCAATAATCAATACCGTAATGCTACTTATGCAACCACACGTACATCTTGTACTTTTACTACCGAGTAGTTCAACAAGAACTACACAGTAAAACTTCCGCCGTTATTTCAATAAAATATTTTTGTCGTTTTCTCAATCCGATAATAATTACATTTGTGGGGTCCACCAATGATTGAGTAGTTGTGCAACGAATATTCTCGCTAAAAAGAATATTCCCCACCAATCGAATATAATATAACCACTTGCATACTTTGCAAAATTTATAAATACTACCCACAACTATAATATTATCTCAAATTCACACTATAATATTAAAAATTATTTCACTAAATTTAAATCTTTATTGATAAAATCTGGGGTCTCACAATCTCCTCCTTATGGAATTTTTCCCTCGAAATTAGGGTACGTACCTGGTATGATAAAGAGGTGAGGATACCTTGAATACCTTTATCGTTGAAAACATTAAATTCATCTTTGCAATCCGGCCAAAGATATTTATTAACAATTCATCTTTGCACTACAGGCCAAAGATATATAACTGTAAAACCAATAATACTGAGACTCAGCTTAATAGTATCACAACCATGAATTATTCATGCACTACTAGCTAAGGATATTCGTGTTTTCAATTACGGTCATGATTATACCGAATAATCCGTGGTCATAATCATACCAAGTCTATCAATGCACTACGGCCAAAGATGACTTTTACCACATCCATGAATTAATATTTCATTGCTGAGACTCAGCTCAATAATTAATCCATATCATCGAATCATCCCTGCACTACAGGCCAAGGATATTCATTAGTATCACGACCACGAATTATCCATGCACTACGGCCAAAGATAATTGTGTATTCATTAGTATCACGACCACAAATTATCCATGCACTACGGCCAAAGATAATCGTGTATTCATTAGTATCACGACCACAATTATCCATGCACTACTACCAAAGATAATCGTGTATTCATTAGTATATCACGACCTCAAATTATCCATGCACTACGACTACTTGTGTATTCATTAGTATCACGACCACAAATTATCCATGCACTACTACCAAAGATAATTGTGTATTCATTAGTATTACGACCACAAATTATCCATACACTACTACCAAAGATAATTGTGTTTTCAATTACGGTTATGATTATACCTAACAATCCTCGGTCATAATCATACCAAGTCCATCTATGCACTACAGTGCCACGTGATGACTTTCAACATAATATAAACATGAGGATAATGATATAAAGAATCAATTAAATGAGATAAAGGATAAATATTAAACATTTATAATATAATTTATCCAGATTCAAGAATATCCCCATGTTATCAATCACTTAATAATCTTATAATCTAATAACATTAATATTATAATAATATTTTAATCACTTCTTAAATTTATAAACAATTTATCTCAATTGTTTACGCTTTACCATATAATGCATTTAATCATTCAAAAATGCCATACTCATAAAATATCATCACCAATTATCAAATCCCTCATCAAAAAATATGCATAAACTCTATATAGGATTCTCTAGCCATAAAATCCTATTTTCAACTTTGTTACTTCACATAACATATTTAACTCATATGTTCGTAACTAAACTATTTTCATGAAAAATACCAAATTAGTCCCAAAAATATTTCTTTTCTGGGATTTAGCATAATATAGTCCCATAATGAAAATATATTTTTTTTGAATTTTAAAATTCATTTACTATTTTTCAAAAATCAATTTCTAATTAATTCCTTAAGAAATTAGCTACCTCAAGTTTAACTCCAAAATTCCCAAATCTTGGTAGGACCTTACACATGTTAACGTGAGTTTCTAGTTTAAATTTCATGGTCATCGGAGTTATAGAACTCGTTATAGCATTTTAAATCGGAAAAACCTAAATATTGAAATAGTCATAACTTGCTCATTTTAAGTCGAATGAGCTCATTTTTGGACAGGAGGTACTTTATACCATATACCTTCATGTCCCAAAACCCAGAATTTTTCTCATAATTTAAGTGGCCGAAACAGTCCCTTAAAGTTTCTGGGCAGTAGCATTTTCGAAATTTACAGTTTTGGTCTCCTTTGCTAAAATCAATCCCCACAAAAATCTACGACACCTTTTCCAGTAATTCCACTTGGATTAGTTAGGTAACTCATAGATCTAACTCTAGGACTTGACCACATTCAAAAATTCAAAATATAATAAGAGATATAGTCAATTGAATTTCATGTTACGTTTTTCACCAAAATCTAATTTTCAACTCTTTGTGATTTCTAAGAAACTTTCAAGTTTTCACATACTAACCAACATAACTCATCATAAAACTTACTAATAATTCATATACCCATGATTTTCATTAGTCCAATGCTTTTATTATGACTTTCATCATAAACCACGTAAACTGTTCATTTTAGTTGAAGAAATATTTGAGGGTTTAAGAAATGGGTTTTGTACTGGGGTCAATACAAAATTCGATTTCACGCTCTAGGGTAGGCTAGGAAGTCTTCAAGAATACGCCAAGAAATTTATTAATGATAGAAATATCATTCAAAACTATTACTCTCGTCCAAGACTTGGATAGTACGTCACATTGATACCAACTGTGACTTCTATCCCTTAACCTAGATAGCACCTCACAATGATACCTATAAACTTGCCATCTTCATTCACGATGTCGCCCATGTAAAGTCCGGCCCGGTGCATTCTACACAAGAAAGTCAACAACGAAAGGTTCGGAGCTCTTTACTTATGGCTTGATATTACAATGATTAGCTTTAGGGTTTGGTTACTTTGAATTCAATATACTTGGTTGTTATAAATATAAAAGCTAACAACCTTATTTAAAAGCATGATGAGTAGTTAACCAATTGATTCCTAAAATCAAAGGCAAGTATTTTCAAAGAGATAAGATTGATAGGTAACGTGAAAGTGTTTATTTGAATCAAAAAAAAAATTTAAAAATAATATGCAGAACGCGAAGGCTCCTACTAACGAAGTTTCAACCAATAAGTCAAAGTCTAACTTCTCCTGAGTCAAATTTAAACGTTGAGCGCTAACTAGGTGAAATAAAAGAGTGGGTAGAACTGGTATCTAACACACAGTATAGACTTCGCAAGAGCTTATGATTACTTACCGTGATAATCTTATTCAGGGTTCCTCGTCACGAAAAAAAAAACTCTCTTAAACATCGGCTTTGGTTTGTGCGGGATGACCTTTGGTGCCTCCATCCTAGTTGAATTTGTCTTGATGAAACGACAAAATCGAGCTAAGTGACCTTTTCTTCCACAATTATAACATGCTTTTGATGGCATGGCGCAGATTCGGATCGATGTGTCCCTCCTCCGCATTTGAAGCATATAATAGATGGTCCTTCTCCTTCCTTAACAACAGTCTTTGGTCTCGACGTCTTTCCATCATTGTTGAATCTCCTTTTCTTGAAATGTCCATTCTTATTGTTTTGTACGATTACCACCGAAGTGGTTACCATATCGCCCTGTTGATTCCCTCCACGCTTGTTGTCACCGCTTGATGACTACTCTCATTTGGTATTATAATTTTTTGGCTACTTTCTTTTTTAGTTGCGTTGACTCGTTATCGCGCTCCACTAATCGAGCCCTATTTACAACATCCGAATAAAAACACGGTTTATGAGAAATAAGATGTTGACGTATCTCCGCTTCAAACCTCTTAAAAACATTCGTGCCATTCTCTCTTCATTATCCACCAAGTGGGACGCAAATCGTGATAACTCCACAAACTTTGCCTCGTATTGCGACACGGTCATATTGTTTTGTTCCAACTTGATAAACTCCACCTCCTTCATGTGGCGAATACTTTTGGGAAAGTATTTGTCGTTGAACAGCTCCTGGAACTTCTCCCAAGATATCTTGAGACAATGAAGTTGAGTACGTTTTACCGATTCCCACCGATGTCGCCTCCACAAGAACATAAAAGGCAAGAAAAGGAACCTTTGCTTCTCGGAGCATCCCAAGACATCAAATATCTTGGTAATCTGCTTTATCCATGCTTCCGCCAGAAGTGGTTTTGGCTCTCCCTTAAACTCTGGTGGTCCCAACTCCTTGAATTGTTTAGCGGTGACCGCCCGAGAGTTTTTCGTGTTTCCACCTACGTTTTGGACAGGAGTCGCTTTCGCCTGATGTTGCATGAATTCTAAAAACCTCTTAAACGTACCGTCGTTAGTCAATTGATCAGTGTTGTTGTTTACAGGAGGATTATCGCCATCCTGTTGTACATTGTCCTGATTATTGATCTGTGGAGAATCAACAGTCTCCTGTGCTCCATTGCTATTCTCAACATTTTCGGATGCCATTTTCAAACACTGCCACAAAATAAGGGTTAATTGACATGCAACATATTATCACTATACTCTGACCGACCAATCAAATACCAAATAAACTTAGGTAGGTCATACTAGCGAAAGTATTCCCCGTCTCTCCCCTCCTAGTACTATTCTCACGTCTTAGCCAGGGATCATATCCCTAAGCTCTGATACCAACTGTAACGCCCCCAAAATTAGGTATACGTCACCCATCTTGGGTCGCCACTTACATGGTACATAAATTCAAATACAACTTACTAACCTAACTGCGTAGGTGTACAATACGACATAAAAGCGTGAGTTTGAATACAAATATTGTCTACTAGATATTATACAAACTCAAAAGGAGTCCTCATTACAACTATTATCACACTATTTCACGAGAATAGTGAGGACTACTAATGCTATCCTCCGGACCATTACTTCGTTCCCAGACTCGTCGTCCCGCCTATGTTCTCATTTCACAAGAGAACGGTGAAAAAGAAAGGGTGAGCTCAACTAGCCCAAGAAGAAATATTATGACTAAGATAATGCGAATAAATTATCATTAGCCTTCAACAAAGTGTTAAACCGATAAAATACAATAGACAACCGGTTTAAGCTGCAATGAATAAGCAATCCATTAAAAGAGTCAAGTAGAGAATAAAGTCTACTATCTTTTAGGTTTTAAAAGGTTTTCATCAATTTTTATCGCTGAGACTCAGCTTAATAATAAACCACCACATCTAATCATCCCTGTACCACGGTCAAGGATTTTCATCAAATTATCAATGGTCATGACTATACCGAATCACCCCTGGTCATAATCATACCAAAAACTATCCATCAACGCATTACTGTGCCCTTTGAGGACTTTTGTCACATCATTTATATCAAGTCATGATTATACCGAATGATCCCTGGTCATAATCATACTAAGTTCATCTATGCACGTAAGCCAAAGATAATATAATATAACATGAGGATGATGACAATGACATAGTAATTCAATAAAACAAGTTCAAGAATTATTTAATCCATGAATTATTAACGTCCAAATTGTCAACATGATCTTTGTTTAGTAGAGTAAAATTCAATAATGATCGAAGAATATTTCCATGAAAAGATCTTTGGATGAAACACAAATATCAAGGATATTCTACTAATTTCATGGAGTATAGAAGTCAAAGTTTTAACCATTTGGGTATAATAAAGAATGGAATAACAAAAGAAATCACCATGCATGCGGCAGATTGCAGATAGAGCAAAGTTATTCAACGAGAATAATAATAACGGAACCGGTCGTGAAATTCACAACAAGCTGGATGTTCCAACAGAATGATAAAGACGGAACCGTGTCCGGTGTAAAACACATGCACATGGATGTTCCAACGAGAATAATAAAAGCGGAACGATTGGGTGTAAAACACACAGACAGGATGTTCCAACAGAATAATAGAAGAATGTCACCAAGTATAGGGTAAACCGCGTATACAGGTTATTCCAACAGAATAATAAGTAATGGAATAACATAAGGATTTCACCAAGTATAGGGTATGCCGCGTATACAGGTTATGTATAGGGTATGCCACTTTTACAAGTTATTCCAACAGAATAATAATGAATGGAATAATAGAAGTTCTCTTCAAGAAGAAAGAATAACACCCCTTACCGTAAAAGAACTGAATATAGAAGTAGTGAAGTAGCAGAATACTCTTCTTCTTTCTATAACTTTCTCTCTATAGTTTCTCTCTATAATTTCTCTCTCTAGAGTTTCAATGAATTCGTAAGAAAATAATGAAGGAATGAGCTTTATTTATAGGAAAATGGAATGCATAGTAACTAATCCATGAACGGTCAGTATTGATTTACTTTAATCGACGGTCCATATTTAAAGAAAAATCTTTTAAATAAAATATAATATATTCTATTTATATAAAACATTTTACTATGCAAACACTATGCAATACTATGCAAAACACTATGCAAAAAACACTATGCAACACTATGCATAATAAAATATAATATATTCTATTTATAGAATAACTTTAATAAAGTATTCTATTTTATATAAAAAAGATGTTTCATTTTATTACGTTAATAATACTGAATAAAACAAAAACGTCATTATCATTATAATAATTCATATTATTAATCGACAATAATGGAATCAAACCGAGTGACTTCACATAAGCATCAATAATCAATACCGTGTGCTACTATGCAACCACACGACATCGTACTTTTTACTACCGAGAGTAGTTCAACAAGAAACCACGGTAAAACTTCCGCCGTTATTTCAATAAAATATTTTTGTCGTTTTCTCAATTCGACAATAATTACATTGTGTGGGTCCACCAATGATTGAGTAGTTGTACGAATATTCCCTGCTAAACCGAATATTCCCCGACCAATCGAATATAATATAACCACTTGCATACTTTGCAAAATTTATAAATACTACCCACAACTATAATATTATCTCAAATTCACACTATAATATTAAAAATTATTTCGACTAAATTTAAATCTTTATTGATAAAATCTGGGGTCTCACATTAGATGTTGTTGTTGTTGTTTTAAGTTGTGTATAAGGATGTTATTAAGTGATATTGGTTGCTATATCATAGATCCATAACATCTAGATGCACGAAAAATCACGTTTTTGAAAACTGTCTATGAACCCTAAATTTTGGTCTAACAACCGAATGTCAGGGCTCATAGATCTCTCTATGTTAATGATTTGGTATGTTTTATGTATTTGATCTGTTCTTTGCCATGTTGGCTATGATCTAGAACTGGAATCAGGGTCAGATCATGTGTAGATTTCAAGTTATAGGCAGTCAAATAAGGTTGACCGACCATGGCCAACTGGTTTCTGGGCAGCCCAGAAACCCAGAAATGGTCTGACATTATTTTTTAGGCTCTTGATCTTGCTGATGCTAAGTTTTTATGTTATTTTGTTTTATGGAGGTTGTAGACTGGCATATGGACTTCACATACAAGTCATTATAACACTTATATCATGTTCAGGATGAGAGATAATCAAGGTCAAACTTGGGTTGACCGTCTGCCTATGAACATTTCTGGAAAACCCAGAAATATTCAAGAACAATTTTTCTGGCCTACTTTGACCGGCCCAGATCTTACATATGTGATGTTGTTAGGTTGATGTAATGTTATAAAAATGTACTCGAACATGTATGCTGCAATATTGAACCGTTATATCCTTCATAGTAAACCTAGAAGGCATAGATTCAAAGCTCTCAAGTAGGCACCATAGAATGTTCTTCATTTCTGGGTTACCCAGAAAATGAAGAACATGTCTGACAAGTAATTTGAAGGCCTATAACTCTCTAATCTATTGTTGTATGACCCTAAAACTTGTTTGTGTGTGTAGTGTTACATAAATACTACATGTGTAACACTTTATCTGCCAAAAAAACATAAACACCAAGGATCTAGAGAAGGTCAAAGGTAGTACCCTGCAAACAGGCTATGAATTTCTGGGTTTCCTTAAGAACACTCAAGAACACCTATAGCGACAGTTTCGTCGCTATAGGGCCCTTTAGCGACAGATTAATTATAAAATTATTATTTTTATTAAATAATTAGTATTAAATGGTTTTTAATTATTAAAAATTCATATTAAATTACTAAAAATTATTTTAAAGCCTAAAAATGGGTTTTTAATAATTTTTTAATATATTTTGTTAATATTTAATATTTTTTGAATATTAATAGTATTTAATTTATTTAATTATAATATTAAATAACTTATTTAAAAATAATTTTAATACTTGAAAAATCACGAAAAATTATATTATGGTATAAGAAAATATTTTAAGTTATTTTTAATGACTTTTGATATTTTGTGATGAATTTCGTTAATAAATTAATATTAATGATAATTAATTTATTTAATAATTATATTAAATAAATTATAGAAAATAGAAATAATGATTTAAAAATCATATAAAAATGATTTAATGGTTTAGAAAATATTTTAAGTTATAAAATATAATTTTGATATTTTGTCATGAAAAATATTAATATTAATAATTAAAGGCGCTTATTTAATAATGGTTTTAATTACTTTAAAATCATTTAAAGGCAATAAAAAGTATTAAAAAATACTTTGAGATATTATAAATATATTATAATATTATAACATGTATTTCATTAATATTTAATATTAAATAAATATTAATGCTATTAGAATATTGTGGTATTTAAATCATATAAATATGATATTAATGATTGAAAAATCATGATAAATGTTAATAATTATTTGAAAATTATTATAAGTCTTTGAAGAATATTTTGACTGAAAGATTAATTATCCAAGATATTTGTGAACCAGTTTAGGCAGAGTCTTATGGATAATAGGCTCGTAAATTATCCGACTAGGCTGTCAGGATGTTAGAATTGTGTCGAATTCAACTCAGACTGCAATAGTTTGACTTGATATTAGGTCTTATGTGTTGTATAGACTGATATGATTATGTGTTAATGTGTTTAGGTTATTTTAAAATTTTGATGATATTATTCTAATTTGTATATCGATATTGTTTATATATTAGGTCTTCAGACAAAGCTTAATAAATTGTGTAACGGTAATCAATGGTGCAGACAAGTTTTCTCTAACTCGACCTCGAGTTGATATTTTTGAAATATGCTTGTGGTTAATCACTACTGATTATACCATGTCTATGAATTATTGATTCGCACTCTGTGCACATTGCATGTATTCATCAGGTATGTAAGGCTGATCACCTTTATTACCATTCGGTCCAGATATAGTTATTCATATTCAATGTTCGTTCAGCTATGAAAATTTGTTCATGTTAGTTCACAATTATATTGTTGAATGTTAGCCAGCTTATTGTTCAATTCTTTCTATCATGATATATCTTTAATTTATTGAACTTAAACTTGCTGGGCAAACTTGTTGCTCACCCTTGCTATATCATGATAAACATTGCAGATTAAGACGAATACGTCAGATACAGGAAAAGGCAAAGACAAGTCTAGCTTGGGATAATATGTACAGCTAGAAATATAACATTATTGTATGATAATAACATTGTATGTTAAATAGGATATTGATTCAGGTATTATGTGAAGGTTCTCGACCTTGGGGATAGTGTGTAAAGTTTAATGTTTAAACAATTTATGTTTATATCTTTCGCAATAGTTATAGATTGATTATACCGGATCCGTGGTGATTTGGGACCCAGATCTAGGGCCTTCACATCAGTAAACACTCCGGATGTAAATCTAGGCTCAATCAAACAGAGTTTGATGACATGAGATATATATATATATATATATAAGTATTTATATATAAAAAAAGCAGTAAACGCTCTGAATATTATATTCAGGCTCAATCGAGGTAACTCGATAATATATATATATAAGCAATATAAGCCACGGACCGACGGTCCGGGCATACGCACACAACACGACTCTCAACGTGAATAACTGTATGTGCACAAAAGTGGAGAAAGGCTTTAAGAAATGTGAGAAGGCTTACAGTGGGCTGCCAAAGAAGATTTTAAATAGCTTTAAATGGATGAACACTCAGTTCCCACCGGTAGAATGTAGCAAAATATAAGCTCACAAGTGTTTGAAATGAGAAAGCACTCTGTTTATAGTGTGTATAGAGCAAAATGGGTAGGGCTTCCTCGCCTTTTTTCTCTTATAAATATCCACCCCATGCCCTCTATTTGTAGAGGGGGGAGCCGCAGATGTACCTACGACAACCGCAGATGTACCCACGACTGCCCGAGGTGCCCCGAGCTCCGTTGGCCCTGCCGTCTCGAAGTACATGCACTTGTGCAACGTGTTGTCCACTCGAACCTTCATAACTTTCAATCCGGGCATCCGATGGTGGCGTATAATACCTTTTCGAAATGCTATTGTCGAGAGCTACACAATGGCATGGGATAAGAGGTTTTATGAAGTCAGGAAGATGGGTCCATGCCCAGGTCTTCAAGTCTTCAAATTCTATCTAGTGTGCTGTCTTGTGTAATAGTCACTCGGGATTGAAACTATGGTTCTTGTACGACACTTCTGTGTAGCATGTAGGTTAAAATATTGTTGAGACAACATGAATGTGGAATCGAGGTGGCAAAATGATAATTTTGCCCCTCACAGGGGTTATCTCTGGTTCTGGGCTGATCTAGTAGTCATTGCTCAGGGTTATCTCTGAGATTGGGCTGCTGTAAGTGCTAAATGTCCTTAGGGTTGTCTCTGAGGTGTGCTTGTCCTCTCGGGGTTATCTCTGGGTTTGGGACTGTGTGCCTTGGGGCTATCACCGAGGTTGAAACTGATTGCTAGAGACTGAAATGAGCTCTTCCGGGGTCATCTCCGAAATTATAACTGCATCCCTCGTGGTTGTCTCCAAGGTTGGAACTGAAACTCCCGGGGTTGTCTCCGAGGTTGGAACTAAATATCTCGGGGTTGTCTTCGAGATGCAACTGATTTCTCTTGTGTTATCTCTGGAACTGGAATTGCATTCCTCGGGGTTGTCTCCGAGATTGAAACTGAAATTCCATGGGTTGTCTCCGGGACTAGAACTAAATATTTCGTGGTTATCTCCAAGATGGAAAAGACTGAGTATCCTGGGGTTGTCTCCGGGACTGGGCTGAATATCTCAAGGTTGTCTCCGAGACGACAAACTTAGTATCCCAGGGTTGTCTTTAGGACTGCACTGAATATCTCGGGGTTGTCTCCGAGATGGCAAACTAAGTATCCCGGGGTTGTCTCTAGGACTGTGCTGATTTGACTTTCAGGGTTATCTCTGGAAGATGATTTTGCCCTCCTGAAAGGTTAGTAACAAAAATGCAAAATTTTTAACTGTCTACAGATGTCCCTCTTTATCATATTCATGCAATGTAATGGCATGGATAAGATAAAGAACACTAGACACTTGAAACATGATCAGATATTCATGATGCAGTGTACTGCAGCATGATGCAAATGTATGATGAATGTGGTTTGTTGGACCGTTTTCTAACGGGATGTGATGACTGTTTGCTCCCATAATTTCTGATGGGGACTGGAGTTATCACTGATGACCCTGACCAACTGATTGGATGTGTGCTCCAAAGTTCTCATGAAATACTAGGATGTTGACGTTGGGGTTATCACCAAAGTCCTTAATCTTTGGGATAAACTATCCACCATAGATGTTCAAGACAAGAGACTCTGGGGATTGTGTCTCGTCTGATGAAGATGTGTATAACAAATTTCATCATCAGTCTTCCCCGATGAAGATGGCCTTCCCTGGTTTGTATCGCCAGGTCTTTCCAATGATCTATTGGAGTTACTTCCAACAATCTATATTGTCAGGGTTGCCTGACCCTCACTAAAATGTGCATCAACGGATACCACCATCGGGTCATCTCCGACGCTTTGTTGGGTTTAATATCCAATGGCTGTAATCATCAGATGACTTCTGACTCTTCAATGGGTTTACTTGCCAATGACTGGTGATGTCAAGGTTGCTTGACTTTCGTTGAAGTGAGATCATCGGATGGGTTCCAACGCTTCATTGGATTTACATGCCAATGGATGAAATGACGTCAAGGTTCCTTGACCTTCGTTGAAATGTGAATCAACGGGTGTAGTCAACGAACGGCTCCCGACGCTTCATTGGGTTTACTTGCCAATGACTAAGATAATGTCAAGGTTGCTTGACCTTCATTGAAATGTACTTCAATGACTGGAGACGCATAAAGTTCCCGCTGGGAGAGCTATTTTGGAGTTATGACCCTGAACTGATGGCATCGGACCTTTGTGAGGTATTATTGATTGTAGTTTGCAACAGTTGTAATTATTGGTGTTGTGTACTCTGTGTTCAGGGGAATACCAATGAGTGACATGTAGACCCATAATTTTGTCTTGAAAATTAGGATTTCAGGTTGTTCCGCTCTATCGCATAGCATCTTTATTCCTGATTTGACTGTTTCAACTTGTGAGACCTCCTTTGCAACTCAGAGTTGATCGAGCCGAAGGGGTGGGACCCACATAGGGTAGCCGTAGGTACACCTTCAGCCAACCATGGGTGTACTTGTAGGCTGTTGGCCTTTCACAAGTTATTTTCACGTTGCCCCACACAGAGAATCTGAGAATTCTTCTTCAGATCTACTGAGTTTGAGCCACTTTCTGTGAAATCCGTCATCGTACATGTGTTTCACACTATCCTGGTAACGTATGCCTATCTTCTTTTCCAGTTTTGTTCGTTGGAAAAAGAGTTATCATATGAAATGCGTCTAAACACATAGTAGTGAATATGCATGCCTATATGACTTGATAAAAAATATTCATTATAGTAAATGTTAGTATTTAACTATGCTGAACATAATGATGTTAAAACATTTGACTTTTGAAACAGTCAAATTGACACATTTTTCTGCTATTTCTTATCCTATTTGAGGATAAATAAGAAAAGGTAGTAGACCATAGTAATCCTGGTAATTAGTCTAACATCATGGATTATAACTTTGACATGTTCATGTATATAGGATGTTTATAACTGTGGGTAGGTGTGCTACTGAATTGCCACCTAGTCATACCTATGTGCATGTGGATAGTCCTTTTTACAAAGGAGACTCTGGAAAATATTTTCCATGAGCCTAAGCATTGGGTAGTCATGCATTTTTAACTTTACTGTAAGTGTATGTTAAAGTAATGCATGCATGCATGCATGTAGTCATAAAACACATTTGAAAATCTCCAGGTTAGAATTTACCTCACCCTTTCTGAGGTGATTTGGAGACTTGTGTCCAGATATCTTGGATCCAGATCACCCGAGTAGTTCCCACAGGACCACTTCAGGTGTGCGGAGGAGTGCTTTTGAAGTGCCTCGACCCCGTTTAGTCAAACAGCCTCATCGCTTGATGGAGGCGGTAATTCGTCTTATCCGGGTTGATGTACCAGATGTTGAGGACGATGAGGAGGATGTACCAGTTGCGGCTCCATCTCCTGCTGTTCATGCTCCCCGTAGGGATCTTCCAGGCATTATTGTGATGATTCTAGATCTTCTGGGTGATTTGAGTAGTCACCCCTCAGTTTACTTGCAGGAAAACGAGGTAAAAGCTGGGTTTGATCTTCCTTTTTCCTATTGATGAGGTGCAAGGATTCTAATGTTGATTTGTATTTATGGTGTAGGTTCCCGCTTTTTACGACCTCGAGGAATCGGGTTGAAGATACTCTTTATATCGTGCTCGCATTGATTCATCGAGAGATTGTGCATGGTTGGGGCTTTGGGGCGTTCTTTTCCATTCTCCCCCGTCGTTGTCCCTGGGGTAACCTCAAGGCGTTGTCTGAGCGATGGTTTCACCAGACTTAGTGTCTTCCTTTGTTGGACTGTGAGGTGATGATGACGCCGATGGATTGGCAGTTTATCATCGGTATAGAGTTTAGAGGGGCGATAGTGCCTTGTATGGCGAAATTACCCCGACTGCCGTCAGATCCTTGCTAGGACTTTTGGCTGAGGCGCTCAAGGGAAGGACCATTCGTACAGGTCCTTTAAGCATATAGGCTATGAGTGGGCTATTAAGTGAGCCCATGCTTGCTGATGTGAGAGTCAGGGATCGCATTCTTCGGCGATTGTTCCTGGTTATTATCAAAGGTTGTTTCATAGCAGATAAATCTTCCATGGTATCATTCGATTTGATCAGTGCCACTCGGGAGGTGGACCGTATTGGAGAATATGATTGGGGTTCCTACACCTTTGCCTATTTCCTCAGAGGAATGCGCATGCGTTCGCAGGGCTTGACAGAGGCTTGCCTAGGATTTTACCCGTTTCTGCTGGTGATTATTTCTCCTTTGATTCCCCATGTATAGGTTCAGAGGGTTGACTGACAACAGATGTTTTGCCTTTGTGTTGGCAATTTTGGGCCTATGAGAGGCTTCCATGCTTGCGTCCCATTAGCATTTTAGGTTTAGATACCGGCTCACGAGGACGAAGATGGAATCACTCCATTTTGGCGGAGGTTCGTGTAGTTGAGGGTTTCACCCATTGTTGATTATAGTTGGAGTTATTAACAGCTGATGCCATCACTTGGGTTCTCTACTCCAGGGAACATTTAACCATCGGCTTTGAGGATCAATACCCGACTGGTGTCGAGTATGTGATATCCACTCACTGGATTCCTCTCTTCACAGATGGAGGATGGGAGCTCTATTTGGGTGAGCATGCTATTAGGAGCACCACATGAGAGATTCGTGTATCGATCATGCCTCCTGCCATGCGTTATTGGCCTATGTCGCAGTCGCCTGTCAGTTATATCCCATTGATAGGCGTTGACGGCTTTACATTGTCAGAGGGTCTTTTTACTCATGAGGCATTATACCGATGGTGGTCCCCTCATACCATCTGAGCCCAGATCCGTGCCACTCAGTTCATAGGGGATATGGTTCCTGGATCTGTGATGATGATGGATTAGATGGCCTGTGTCTAGAGATCTAACTCATTTGACACAGATTGACAGTTTGACCTGGCAGTTGGACAAGGCACATTTTTTCCTCCGGCATTTGGGCAGAGATCCTTTAGAGGTAGATACTTTTGATCCTTCCAGCTTGAGGCTGGCCCATCAGATGACCTATATGGCTTTGGAGGTGCAAATCCTCCCTTGTATAGGTCTGACATCCCTGTTGGCAGAGATCTAGTGACTCAGGAGGAGTTACATCAGTTGGACAAGATTGATGATGTAGACATCAACACCATTGACTTCTTCTGATGTATTTTCTTGCTATATCTTTTGATAGGCCTCTGTTAGATACTGGGTGGCTGTGCCCCATTCTCGTTATATCTTTTGATAGGCCTCTGTTAGTTGTAGGGTGTTTGTGCCCCATTTCCCTATATTTTTTAGCGGTACAGAGATTATGTATTTAGATGATGATGTACTTAGGAATATATGTACTATTTTCCATCCCCTACATCATATTGCCATCTATTATTTGTCATGCATGTATTATGTCATGCATATGTATGTCCAGAGATATTCAACATTGACCCTTGGATGGTCTTATGATACGGCCCACAAAGATGTCTTCTTTAACAGTTAGCCGTATTGATCACACCCCACCAGTATTGGTGGCCTCATGCTTGAGATCTTGGTATGATAGTGTATCCCCTTCAGACATGGTCATTATAGATCAGTTGTTGCAGCAATCCATGACCCTCCTGATGTTCCAGGTTCTATTAGGCTTTATATATGGCATGCTAGAGCATTGGGTACCGGAGAGGCAAGTTTTTCGGTTTGAGACCCAGGAGTTGACTCCCACCTTATAGGAGTATGAGCGGTTGATGGCTTTGCCATTGGATAGGCCTTGCACTCAGATGGCTGTTGGAGATATGCATCGACAGTTCATGACCCTCACCGGGTTGAGTCGTAGAGTAGAACATGATGAGATTACATCCGGTCATGTAGTATCCCAACATTTTCTGATAGATAAATTTGGCTCAGTGGAAAGCTATGCACAACACTCCGGGGATTTCACCACGTCAGAGGATCAGTGGCGTGTTACCAGAGTAGACATACTCATGATGTGCGTAGTGGCTTATTTGTACATGCCACTGTATATGGATGAGCTGGACATCGGTGTTATCATGGCAGTGAGAGCTCTCAGGGAGGGTCATACCATTTTGCCAATGATTATGGTAGAGATATTGAGGTCAGCCACGTATTGCCACACCTATCCTACAACGGTGTTCATAGGCAGCTCGATCTTGCTGTATGTGTGGTTCATGTCACACCTGAGACCGATTGGCACCTTCCGACATCATGGGTACTATTTTTCCCATGAGATAGCCATGTCTTACTCCTTTCAGCCAGCAAGGTGTACAGACGCTACATCCTGGTCGGTGTTCTTGGCAGGGATCGAGGATTCATTTGACATTTTGTCGTGTACAGGGCTCAGTTCTCCCTATAGCTTCATTACTCATGCACCAGACATGAATTATCTCTCTCTGGCTAGTTTGAGGGGCATAACCACATATCACCTACTGGCTGTGATGTCACAGTTTGACCAGTTTCAGGATGTTCATTCTTTTGAGGGGGCATTAGGTCAGCATTTATCATCTCAGCATTTGTTAGCAGAGGATAGATCCAAGGTGTATGCCTGTTGGGATCAATGTGAGAGTGATGAGTTTACTGTTAGCCATCCGGGCTATTCTATAGAGTATTCTACATGGATTGAGGCTGAGATCACATCGTCTGCGGTTGTATCCATAGTGTCGGGGATTGAGTTTGTCGGTGGGGAGCCCATGGAGGACACTAATTTTTCCACCGAGGAGGAGCTATTCACTAGGTTGCTAGCATCTCTTGTTGATTCTCCCAGTATGACTGCTACTGTGATTCAGCATTCAGCAGAGTACTTAGAGCAGAGTCTGCATCTGATGACATTCGAGAGAGATGAGGCTAGGGCCTTGATGTTGACAACTCTTACTAGGATAAATGTCGCTCTGTTAGAGAGAGGAGGCATTAGCTCATAGAGATACCGCTATTGCTGAGTGGGATGAGGCCAGATCATCTAGAGATGCAGTGTTTGTTGAGCGGGATAGCACTATATCTTCTCGAGATATCACTGTTATAAATAGTACTGTAGTGAGGTCCCTTACTACTGGCATCATTGATCATTGTAAAGATGAGCACATATATTAATGAGCATAGTGTCATCTTGTAGTTGGTTGTAGATCTGTTGGCTCGTGTAGAAACTCTTGAGTAGGAGATCACATCGTTGCCTCCTTCTTCTGAGAGGGATGCCATGTTGGACTTGATATCCCGCATACACTAACTTGTAGATTGGCTTGTATTTTCCTGCACAGACTAGCTTAGCCATTTTGTCATGTACAGTACATATTGTATATATCAAACAATATTATATA
This sequence comes from Panax quinquefolius, assembly GCA_020205615.1. NCBI lineage: Eukaryota > Viridiplantae > Streptophyta > Magnoliopsida > Apiales > Araliaceae > Panax > Panax quinquefolius. The sequence goes on from CM035151.1 coordinate 72,844,090, forward strand.
TGGCAGGGAAATATATGTTGATTCACTTCCCATTTAGTTATGCCTTGTTGCTTGCTTGATATTTGCCTATTTCTCCAGGACTTGTGATCTTGATGTATTCTGAACTCCTCCTTGATGGATGGACATTGAGATGTCTCAGGATCTTTCAAAATGGATCGTTGATCTGTATGTATTCCCTACCATCTTTGGTGTCTTGGGACTGGTGTATGGAGAGGAGTGTGGCTTTCCTATCTGAGGTTGACCGCACCATAGATGGTCGCCGGTACTCCTTTGTTTGGGGGAGCCCAGTTAGTTCCATCTCTTATGGATTGATCTTTCTCTTTGAGGATTCAACCGCAGCTTAGATGGTCACCGATTCTCCCATTTACTTGGGGAGGTCAGGTAGTTCCATCCCTTTGTTCTGAAGCCGATGAAGTGTGGTGGTTTGAAAGATGATCCCAGTACTGTTGACAAGTTTTTGTATTTTTGTAGGGGGTAAGACCGAACCATGAATGGCTGCCTACGTACTCCTATTGAAGAGGAGATCAGGTCTGCGTAGTTCAAACCTGGTGTAAAGGTTCAACGTCGTATGTGGCAAAGTGGGGGCAGAGATGGGTTTATTTTTGTAGTTTTTTTTATAGTGTGACCGGACCATATAAAATGGCTTCCTACGTTCTCCCATGTATTGGGGAGATCAGGTCGACATAGTTCGCCCCATGTACAAGATGAATTGCAAATGAAAAGTTTAATCCCATGTACAGGATAAACTGTAAGTGTGAAAGGTTTAATCCCTGGTGGGATAACCTGAGGGTGTAATGTTTAATCCCTGATGGGATAAACTGAAGGTGTGAAAGGTTTTGAAAACCTATGGGGAGTGAAGGACTAGTGATCCAAAACTAGGCTGCTGGTTGGAAAGTGTGATTGTCCCTGATGGGGCAAATGGGTGTGAAGAAGGTTATATGTAGTGACGGGTTTGGAAAACCTGAATTAACTGGGGATCTGGTGTTCCAAAACCAGGATGTTTGTTTGATGGTAACTTCAGACATAGTATCGTTTCATGCTGTCTGAGTTAATGAGTTATGGAAATTTATCACCATCAATTTCCTATAATCTGAGAGCGCCTCCTATCAATACCTGCTTGACAACAAATGGGCCTTCCCAGTTCGGGGCGAATTTTCCTTTGGGCTGATCTTGGTTGTCAAGAACCTTCTGTAAGACCAGGTCATGTTATTTGAATTGCCGTAGCCGAACTTTTCTATTGTAGGATCTAGCGATCCTTTGTTGGTATAACCGAACATGAAAGATAGCAGCGGTTTACCTTTCATCTATTAAAGACAATTGGTGATACCTATCTTGTAACCATTGGTCTTTATCCAGCTGAGCATCTATCAACACTCTGAGGGATTCAATTTCCACCTCTATAGGGAGCACTGCTTCCATCCTATAGGTTAATGAGTAGGGGGTTGCCCCAGTGGAAGTGCGCATTAATGTTCTGTAGGCTAACAGAGTCAGAGGCAATAAGTCAGACCATCCTTTGTGATTGGCGGACATCTTTTGCATGATTTTCTTGATGTTCTTGTTAGCCGCTTCAACAACACCATTCATCTTTGGACGATAGATTACAGAGTTGAGATGTTTGATGTGGAATTTACTGCATATCTCCTCCATTATTTTGTTGATGAGGTTCTTAGCATTGTTTGATACAATTACCTCTGGTTGTCCATATAGATAAATGACATTGTTTTTGATGAAAGTAATGATTAATTCTTTTGTAACCCTGGGGAAGGAGGCTGCTTCTACCCACTTGGTGAAGTAGTCGATCATGGTGAAGATAAACCAATGCCCATTACTGGCTTTGGGCTCGATGGGCCCGATCACGTCCATTCCCCATATTGAGAAGGGCCAGGGTGAACTTATATTGTCGAGCTCCCTTAGAGGGGCAACTATAGCATTCCCATGAATTTGGCATTGGTAACATCTCTTGACATGATCGTCACAGTCAGCCTTGAGAGAGAGAGAGAGCCAGTAATCCCCTGTTCTTAGGATTTTCTTGACAAGTAGGGGGCCGCTCATATGTGGGCCACATACTCCACCATGGATTTCATCCATGAGCCTCTGAGCTTGGTCCTTGTCCATACATCTGAGGAGACCTAGTCATGCATCTCTTTTGTAGAGTGTGTCTCCGCTTAGGTTAAATTTCATAGCCATTCGATGAATCCACTATCTTTTAGCATGACTCGCCTTAGCGGGTGTAGATCTATCTTGTAGGTACTCCTTGATATGCTGATACCAAGGGTGTTGGATGGGAGGTAGCTCATCCGATACTTCTCCAATGTAGTTCCCATAGGCTAGAGCCTTTTGTTGGGCAAATGTGATGGTTGGCATGTTTTCCTTGTCAAGTATGTTGATCAAAGAGGCCAAGGTTGTTAGCGCATCCGCAAAGTCATTCCTATTCCGAGGAATGTGGAGGAAGGATATTTCTTCAAACTCCGAAGCCATCTGTAGAACCTGCCAATGGTAAGGCAGCAAATGTAGCCCTTTGGTGTGATAGATTCCAGTGGTTTATCTGATTACAAATTTGGAATCCCCAAAGGCAGTTAACCATCGGATACCCATTGATTGGGCAAGTTTTATCCCCATGATATAGCCTTTATACTCAGTTGTGTTATTGGTGTTAGCAAACTGCAATTTGACGGCGACAGGATGTTGCTCCCCCATGACAGATGTGAGAACTGCTCCGACCCCTGAGCCTTCCATGTTTACAGCTCCATCAAAATACATCTTCCATGATTGGTGTGCATTATCCTGATGGTGTTGCTGAACTGTCGCTACCCCTTCATCGGGTAAGTATGTTTCCAAGGGTTTAAAATCCCCTGAAGGTGTGGCAGCCAGTTGATCAGCAATTCCTTGACCGTTGATAGACTTTTGCATCACGTAGACGATGTTAAATTATTTTAGGATCAACTGCCATCTGGATAGTCATCAATTTAACATGGGTTTATTGAACACGTACTTGAGAGGATCCACACGGGATATGAGATGGGTTGTGTGACCATGGAGGTAATGTTGTAACCTCATGGAAGCCCATGCTAAAGCACAACACGTTTTCTCAATCAGAGTGTACTTGTATTCACTCCTGTTGAATCTTTTGTTGAGGTAATAGATAGCTCGCTGTTGGCCTCTATCATCTTTCTGTCCCAGCATGCAGCCCATGACATTGTCATTGATGGACAGGTACATAAACAGGGGAACATCATCCCTGGGTGGTACCAAAATAAGAGCTTTGAGTAGCTGCTCTTTGATTGTAAGGAAGACTTTCTGACACTCATTATTCCATTTCATGGAGGATTTCTTCCTTAACAACTTGAAGATAGGCTCACAGGTTGCTGTGAGTTAGGAGATGAATCTGCTGATGAAGTTGATCCTTCCCAAAATCCCCGTATTTCATTCTCTGCCTGAGGAATGGGCATTTCTGTGATGGCATGGATTTTGGTGGGATCTAGCTCAATCCCTTTGTGGCTGACTAGGAATCCTTGCAACTTGCTTGATTTGACGCCAAAGGCGCACTTAGCTAGATTCAACTTTAAGTTGTATTTACGCAACCTGTTGAAGAGCTTTCTGAGATGGTCTAGGTGGTCTTCCTCCCTACGACACTTGACAATGATGTCATCCACATAGATCTCTATCTCTTTGTGCATTAAATCATGGGAAAAAGCCATCATTGCTTGTTGGTAAGTAGCTTCGGCATTGATGAGGCCGAATGAAAATGTTCTGTAGCAAAAGGTTCCCCAAGGAGTGATGAATACAGTTTTCTCACGATCCTCTTCAGCAACCATGATTTAATGGTACCCCGCAAAATAATCAGCAAATGAGTATATGTCGTATTGAGCTATATTGTCAATGAGTATGTGGATGAATGGCATGGGAAAGTTATCTTTGAGACAAGCTTTATTCAGATCCCTGTAATCCATGCAAACCCGCACATTTCCTCTAGGTTTAGGCATGGGGACTATGTTGGATAGCCATTCCACTCAGGTTTTAATTGCCTGAGCTTCTGATAAGTGGGTTTTACACCTACTTATTAGATATTAATTCACGTGAACTAGGCCTATCTCAAGTATATTTTAGTGTGTTTTTAGTTGAATTTCATGTTATTTTGCATTGCATTTACTTAAAACTCCTTTGGTGCAAAAGTGTAGGATATGGCATGATTTGGTGATGTAAATGGCATGAGGCTGTTGGATGCATGGCATGAGGATCAATTGGAGAAGGAGGCTAAGCATGGATGGACAAAAGAATGAATAGCGAAACGATCGGTCGGACCCGAATTCAAAGTTTGCGGCCATAGCGCGAGAATAAGCTTGAGGGCGGCGCTTACCGCGAAAGCAAACCGGATGGACAGACATTGCACATTATAGGTTGCGCGCCCCTTCTTTGCAATTAATCCTCGGCGGTAGCGCAAGCAACTTGCGATGTGCAATGTCGATCCGGTAGGGTGCTCGCTCGGTAGGCCTCAAGCTTATTCTCGTCATGGCGACTTCCGCAGAACTTTGAATTTCGGTTACTGGCACAGACCGATGCGTTTCGCTATTCATTCTTTTGTCCATCCATGCTTAGCCTCCTGCTCCAATTCATCCTCATGCCATGCATCCAACAGCCTCATGCCATTTACATCAGCAAATCATGCCATATCCTGCACTTTTACACCAAAGGAGTTTTAAGTAAATGCAATGCAAAATAACATGAAATGCAACTAAAAACACACTAAAATATACTTGAGATGGGCCTAGTTTGCGTGAATTAATATCCAATAAGTAGGTGCAAAATCCACTTATCAAATATCTCCAAACTTGAACTATTGCTTGCCCTCAAGTAATGCAATATAATGCAATCTACATGCTATGCAAGCTACACTACAATGACAATGAATCCCCAGATTTCCAGCCATGTTAAGAATTCCAATAAGATATGCCTTAGAGAAATATCAAGATCCAAGAATAAAGCATCAAACTAAGCTAAAGGCATAATGACATACAATCAGATAATCCTAACCTGCTATAAAGATGTTGTGTGTGTGTGATGTGTTCACAGATAAGCTTGACAAAGATGAAGATACCACATGCTAAATTTCTTAAGACAGAAAACTGAAGTTTAAATCAAGAACTGCATATACTAATGAGACATCAACTACTCTAACACATCAATACAAATTAAGGTTCAACAATGGGTTTATTCTGCTTTATTTTTACTCACGAGGGCAATTTTTGCACTTTCCCGCGGTGTTTATTGATTTCTTTTTCTTTCTTTTTTTTATATATATTTCCCATGACTATGCAATGTCTCATTCCATTAGGCTAACAGTGCTACCCCTTAGCGAGCTTTCAACCAACGACTCCCAGACCATTAAGACCTTAGGGCGCTAGGTATAGAGACAATCCCCTCGGGCGTACTTACTCAAGTAATAAAGGCCCCAAAACAAGACTTGCCACGGTAATTATTCAATTTTTTTTATAAAGCAAGCATACCCATGCGTTCCCCAAAACTTGAGTTTAAGTGTCTTCATAGTCATTACTCACTTCTTACACAATTCTATCATTAAAAACAACATTTTCCTCTCAGCAGACAAGCATGCTAATCTTAACCAACAAGCAAATAGGAACATTTTCGTGCTAGCTGGTAACATCTAAACAGCAAGCATGAATTATATCCAGTATTAAATTATAACTAAACTCAAGATATCTACTAAATTCAAAAATCTATCAAATTTCTATGTCATCATTGGCCAAATTAGAATTCAACTAACTAAAAACCTGGGATTATGCAATGTTATGTAACTAAACACATACTAAGTAAACAAGTCAAAAGAAAACTAAAAAAAAAAATCATACTAAAATACCCCTACTATGCAACTTAAACATGCAATCAAACTATATGCAACTAACTACTCACTACAACCCAATACCCCAAAACTTAAAATAAACAATGCCCTCATTATAATTAAAAATGAAAGAATACTCCCCTAAGTGGCAATGTCATCTCCGTTCGCCTCCTCATGATCTGATGGTATATCAGGCGATGGCTAAGTTTGAGATATTATATAGTTGGAGACTGAGTGTGGGCCTCTAACTGTCCGAATGCTTGAGTCAGAAATTCTAAAAATTTAGCATTTTTTTTCTGTGACTGAGTTATGGCACGACCACGCGGTGTTTGGCTTGTAGTTGGGCGCGGCCACGCGACCCTGTACTCTGGCAGCTTCAGTTTTTGTTTGACTTCTGTTTGACCCTGAATGCTTATAGCAATTGGATTGAACCTGAGAGGAGAAATAATAGAACTATTATTAAGACTTACCACTATCTAACATCTACTAAATATGAAAATGTAAATAAGAATTAAACAAGGAGGGAGAAAGATTGGATGGGGTGCCTCCCATCTAGCGCTCGGTTTATAGTCCGTTAGCTGGAATCTTTTTTTAACACTGCTATCCAATTCCTCTACGATAAGCTAGGACCCCTCCATCCATTATAACCGCTATGTGCTTTGGTAGGTTCCCCATCATGCGTGTTTGTGAATTGAAGCAACCTAGCATATTTCCTGTACATGATGCCCCCAGTTATATTGCATAGCTAGGTGCTTCGTCCGTTGTATCTATGAATAAATTTTTGCATTGAGGCATGATAGATACAACGGGCTTTTCCTCTTCTATTTTCTCTTCCTCAGCCCACCATGGTTTGTAAGAGGACTTATAATCGCATAAATTCTTGCTTTGGATGTGACTACCAAGGGGACATGGATGTGCAAAGTTCACTGAATTTTTCAAATCTAACTGAGAAGGCACTTGGGGTATTATATAAGTTAGCTCATGTTCTTCATTTTCCATACCCCCAGTTGTCTCCTCAATGTCCACTCCTTTTAGACCATTCAGTGGTATGTACACTTCTGGCTCTCCATCAGTTTCATCGTCCATGTCATAGCACCAATTGTTTGGAGGGTGATTGTTCAAGGCATCGAACATTTGATCCATCTGAGTCTGAAGATTCCGAATTGACCTCTCTTGCTCAATCATCTTCTCCTCAGTTGATGTTACAAACTTGAACCATAAATCCTCCACTCTTGAATTATCTTGTTCAGTTTCAAAATCCATGTATTGAGGACCATTCATTGAGGAGTTAATGAGTTGTTCCGTCTGTTTGTTAAGATTTTGGCTTGATAACTCCTGACTCATCATCATCTCTTTATGGTCTGCTATGCTTTTTGACATGAATTCCTTCAACCTTGAATTTTCCTCTTGTTGCGTTGAAGGTGGATATGAGAAATCTAAAGGATGTGTTGGACTTGGGATGCAGTATTGGTTGGGATAGTTATAACTCCATTCATAATCTGGGTGATACCCCCAACCTTGTTGAAAATCAGGATAAACATCGTTGTTGAAGTAATCACCCCCAAACTGCACTTGTCCAACCTTGATGTTGAACTTATAACTCGGATGCTCGCCAGCACAATATTCACATATAACTACTATATCTCGAGTGCGTTGGGCTGCAAGAATATCCAACCTCTCCGAAAGTGTTGCAATTTGTGCTGACAATGTAGAAAATACATTGAGTCCCTCAGTGCTTGTGTCCCTTGGTTGAATCATATTTGCATAAGGCCATTGATACGAAAAGTCACCCATGGTACCTGAAAAGAGGGAAATATAAGAAGATAATTAAAACAAAATAAAAATGTTTAAATTAAGACCAATTTGATTGAAATTAATGTTGGCAAAAATTTATTAAGTTAATTCCCCGGCAACGGTGCCAAAAACTTGTTGGGTAAAATCTAATTACGCACAACACGCAAGTATACGTGATCAACAAGTAATAAAGAGTAAGTAAAGTATCGTTCCCACGGAGAATTAACTAACAATGTTCACCGAGCATAAACCCATAACCATCTCAGTCTTATTTAAACGAATGATATTATATTTGTATTTAAACTACGAAATTAAATAAATCTAACTAATCCTAGAGTGAGACTAGATAATGAAGACCTGAGATTACAATTTCATCTATTGACTCATTCAAATCAACACACTTCTTATTAAGCCAAATTAATTGTACCAGATTGTTAGTCAAGAACACGAAAGTAAAGTATAGCCATCTCTCAATGTACCATACACAAATCACATGCAATTCACAGTTGATAGAATACACATGAACACCCACATTACCTAAACCACTATATGTCTATGTGATTTATAAATAATTAGGGTTTAAGCCCAAGTTCTCACTTGACTACGAATGGTGCTTCGGTATATGTTTATCCTAAGCACAAATCATACATCCCAACATAATGCAGAATATACAATCAAAAGCTAATAAGATCAGATCTCAACCCATACTTCGTTTGTAAAGTCCATATGGATTATCACAGTAAATTGATGGCCAATCAATTAAGCAAGTAAGCGTGAATCTTAATAGACAATCCTATAGCAATCAATAAGGCTAACAATGAAATATATCAGAATAAACTAATCCATAGAATCCATTGCAATCTCAGAATAGAGTTTAAATCATAGTTGAATCAAATCTATCATCCACATATTGAATAAACATCATAAAATTACAAATAAGAATCAAAGAGAGGATAAAAGTAGAGAATTGAAGTGCAAATATGTTCTCCTGCTCCAAGATGGAATCTCTAATTCTTCCCAATTGCTTCAAGTCTTCGATCTCGTCAACTCTAGAAATCACTATGCTAATCTACTCTAATCTAATGTTGAATTTTTAGAGAGAAAGAAAACCCTTGTTCCTTGTTTTCCCCAAAGGGGTGGGAGTCCCTTTATTGCTGATAATAAGTCTAATATATAAGACCTATTCTTTGATCTCCTGAGGTATCTCATAGTCCTCTTGTATTTTCATCAAGTCTAAGTCCAACTTTACATCAAAGTTACTGTGACGCCCCCAAAATAGGTATACATCACCCATTCTCGAAGTTGTCAATCACGTGGGTACGTAAACAACTACAACTTTATTATTACAACAAGAAAGCGTGAGTTTAAATACAAATATTATCTTCTAGACAATATCTATACTCAAATAAATCCTCATCACATTTATTGATACATTATTTTACAAAATGGTGAGGACTACTAAACAACTCTCTAGAACCTTCATTCCATACCCCCTAACTGCACTCGCTTATATTCTCGCCTCCCGAGAAAAATGGAACAAAAGGAAAAGGGTGAGCTCAACTAGCTCAAGAAAGAATATTATGACTAAGATAATATACAACAAATTACCGTTAGTCTTCAACAGGAAAAATCTAATAGAATACAATAGACAACAAATTTTAAATCAATATTCGCAATGAAATAATAATTCATTAGAAGAGTTAAGTAGAGAATGCAAACTACTATCTTCCATGTATGAATTTAAAAGTTCATCGCTCATCTTTTATCCCGTAACATCAATCAATATATATCTGGAATCACATATTCATCTTTGCACTACAGCCAAAGATATTCATCATTGGTCATATTCATCTAAACACTGCTCATCTTTGCACTACTGCCAAAGATATTCCATAATATCATCATTTAAGATCAAGATGATGAAAAATATTTTTAAAGAAACGAATCCAAAGAAACAAAATGACAAGGATTAAGGATTAAGGATTAAGGATTCGTACTTTGTTTTATTCACGTCAAAAATACCTCAAAAAATAATCGCAGTGGTGTAAAATTCAAGAATGATCAAAACATGGATACAATCAAAGCTAATATCCGAATAGATATTTTGGACAAAAAGAAAATTTTATTTTTCTATTGAATAGTGTCAGATATCGTGAATAGTGCCGTACACGTGAATAGTAAACTCACACCAAAAGATAGAAATTCCAAAAAAACATCTTCACGCTTCACTGAATAGTACTCGTGAATAAGAACTCGTGAATAGTAACTCATGAATAGTAACTCGTGAATAGTAACTCATGAATAGTAACCCCTACATAAAAAAGTTCCAAATTTGATAAAAAGTTCCAACCAATATTTCAAAGATAATGATATGAAGAAATAATATCATTTGAGAAGAAAATAACATCCCTTACCTCGAAAGATCAAGATTTAAATTGAAGTTAACCGGATATAAGTTATGACTTGGACTTGCACAGTATAGAAATACTCAAAGTATACTCAAAATACTCACAAGAATATGCTCGATAATATAGAGAGAAAACTTCAGCTTTACGGTGTGATTTTCAATTCTAACCTAAGCACCCTATTTATAGGAAAATGCTTAGAACACCAAAGCAGAAAATTTAATAAATTAATAATATTATTTTTTCAAATTTCCTATGCCCACTAATTTGGTCCAAGACATCAGCCACCATGTGACAAAACATTAAAAACGTTTTTCTTAATTTAAATAATTAAAACTTCCAAAAATCAATTATTTTGAGACTTCGGAACTTCAATAATTCACAATAAATAGCCATTTTATCAAAAAATTTGAATCTCATGAATTTTTATAGGAAATTCAATTCTCTACAACTTTGCGTAAGAAAGTTTTTCCAAATTCCAAATGTAAATTGACCAGAAATCCACAAATGGGCGATTTTACAAGTTATAATCAAATTTCAGTCAATAAATGGGGTCCAACCGACATGTTTAACATGTTTTAAACATTTATTGCAACAAAAATACTCCTCCTCCTCAGATACTCATATATCCCACATTCGTTGTAAAATATCACCATTATTATATTATTAAAATATAATAATATATTTAAATGAATTATTTTATCGTAAAAAATAAAATTTCAAATTTCAACAATTGTCACATTAAAATTTTCTCCATCTATATCCACATAAAATCAATATTTTTCTCATCATATGAATCAATAATTAATTATTCACAAATAATATTACAGAATCACAATATCGACAACCAGTGCAGCTTCCTCAGAAAGAGGGGCTTTCAATAAGAATTTCTTCTTCATGCCGCAATTAGGTGACCAAACCTCTCCTTAGATGTAACTTTCTAGACATTGCCAATAATGTTATCTAATAATATTATTCAGATAATATGAATTATTGCTTCGATAATGAAAAATCACGTGTAATGACAATTATTGAAACAACAAAGAATATCAAATATCAACGCAAACAATTAATAACTCAATAAAATATCGAATAAAAGAATTATCGTAACCATTATTGAGTAGTGCTTCTTCACGTAAGAATCAATAATTGGTGCAATACCGCAGTGCTATCGTGTTTTAACCAATTCGAGTATTTTAACATTAAGATAACTTGTGAATAACTACGCCGATTATTTTTAACCAACTTATATTTGTCGTTTTTCATCATCCAATCGCTTTTCGTTATTGGGCCCACACATGGTCGCTACCGTCGCATTTAATATTCCCGACAAAGACGAATATTCCACGACCAAACGAATATTCCCGACAACAATGAATATTTTATAACCACTTGCTTATTTTGAAATATTTGCGATTTTACCCTAACTATCCACATTAATCAAATCCACCCTTACTATTTCAAAATAGAAAATTAAATTTCATTAATAATAAGTTGGGGTCTTACAACCTCCCTCCTTATGAAATTTAGGTCCTCGAAATTGACGACGCACTGGTGTTTCAAAAGGTGAGGATACCTCGCTTTCATTTCCGTTTCAATTCCCTGTGTCATTTCCTCTATAAAGATGATTCCTCCACAAAACTTTAACTTGTGGTATGACCTTTGGGCGTAGGGACATGCTCCTTCCTATCCAAGATCTTCGACAGTACCTCCTCATACGTTAAGTCTTCGACTATCTCGTCCGGTTCTAACTCTATAACGTGATTTGGGTCTTTCACATATTTACTTAAGTATGAGATATGTGAAACACATTATGAATACTGAGACATACTCGGAGGTAACGCGAGTCTATAGGCTACATTTCCCTACTCGGTCAAGAATTTGAAATGGACCAATAAATCGTGGATTGAGCTTTCCTCTCTTCCCAAATCTTGTAACTCCTTCCATGGAGCAACTCTCAACAATACATGATCCCCACACTAAATTCCACGTCCTTTCGATGAAGATCCGCGATAACTCTTTTGTCGATCTTGTGCCGTTTTTGTATACGTGGTCGAATCATTTGAATCTTTTCTAAGTAGTCATACGTACTAACTTCGGGTCCCAACAATGTTGCTTCACCCACCTCATCCCAACATATGGAGAACGACATTTTCGCCCATATAATGCTTGAATGGAGCCACACCTATACTTGCTCGATAGCTGTTGTTGTAGGAGAATTCCACCAATGGTAAATACTTATCCCAACCGCCCTTGAAGTCTAGGACACGAGTTTTAATAAATCTTCAAGAGTTTGAATAGTCCTCTCGATTGTCGTCCGTTTGGGGATGGTGGCGTTAGAACTAAATCGCAAACTGCGCCCATAGCTTTTTGCAAGCTAACCCAAAATCTTGAAGTGAATCTTGGGTCACGATCCAAAACTATGGATACGGGCATGCCATGCAACCTCACAATCTCATTCACGCATACATACTAGCAAGACGTTCAAGGAATAAGTCTCCAGATCGCAAGAAATGAGCAGACTTGGTTAATCTATCAACAATAACCCAAATAGCATTGATGCCTTGGGAAACCGTAGGAAGACCGAAGAACTTGAAATCCATGGTAATTTGTTCCCACTTCCATTTCGGAATCTCAAGTGGTTGCAACGGACCCTTAGGTACTAGATGCTTCGCCTTTACACGTTGGCAAGTTAAACACATCGAGATAAACTTTGCAATCTCTCTCTTCATATTGTTCCACCAAAATGTATGTCAAGATCACGATACATTTTAGTACTTCCGGATGGATTGCAAATGGTGTATTGTGTGCCTCCATCATAATCTTGTACTTCAAATCGAGTCGTTAGGAACACAAAGTCTTGAGTGGACTCAAGTATTCCTTCTTCATCAATTCTCGCTTCCTAATAGCTCCTTCTTGTACTTTCTTCTTCATAACGATCAGATCCCGGTGGCTTGAGCAACCTTAACTTTTTCTATTAAAGTTGGCTCTATCGATATATTTGACATCATCGCACTCATTCTCAAGATATGATCTTCTACTCAACGTCGCCTACCACGCTCGCTTTTCCGAGGATGGTATTGAATAGTGTGGTCGTAGTCTTCAATAGCTCGAGCCAACGTCACGCCAGCATGTTGAGTTCTTTTTTGAGTGAAGAAATATTTAAGGCTTTTATGGTCCGAATATATCTCCACTTTCTCCCCATATAGATAGTGCCTCCATATCTTTTAGCAAAACGATGCACGCTAACTCTAGATCATGAAAGTAGGATAATTCCTCTCATACTCTTTAAGTTGTCGCGAGGCATAGTCGTGACTTTCCCACGTTGCATGAGAACACATCCTAACCCTTTGCTCAAGCATCATTTGAGATAACAAATCCATCCGAACCAGATGGTATTGTTAGAACAAAAGCCTTAGAAATAAGTCTCCTCTTAAGCTCTTGGAAACTCTTCTCGCATTCTTCGCTCCAAACGAATTTTGTATCCTTCCGAGTTAATGAAGTTAATGGAGTAGCGATTCGAGAAAACCCTTCCACGAATCTCCGATAATAACCATTTAAGCCCAAAAGCTACGATACTTGATCCATCGACGGTTGCTCTAACTTTGTATTGCTTCAATCTTCACGGATCAACAGATACTCCATGTTTCGACACCACGTGCCCAAGGAATGCTACTTCCTCGCCGTAACTCGCATTTCTTCAATTTGGCATATAGTTTGTTTTCACGAAGCCTTTGGAGTTCCGGCTTCAAATGGTGCTCATGATCTTCACGACTTTTGGAATATATAAGGATGTCATCAATAAAGACAACAACGAATCGATCCAAATATTCCTTGAATACTTGGTTCATCATATCCATGAAAGCCATAGGAGCATTAGTTAATTCGAAAGACATGACTAAGAATTCATAATGCCCATACCGAAGTTCTAAAGGCGTCTTTGGAATATCCTCGATTCTAATCTTCAAATTGATGATATCCGTAATCTAAGATCGATTTTTGAAAAGAATTGTGCCCCTTGAATCGGGTCAAACAAGTCATCAATACGAGGTAGAGGATACCTATTCTTGATGGTGACATGGTTCAATTCCCGATAGTCAATACAAAGTCGCATACTCCGTCTTTCTTCTTTACAAATAAAACAGAGCACCCCAAGGAGATGTACTAGACGAATGAAACCGATGTCCAACAATTCTCGTAGTTGGACCTTTAACTCTTGAAGTTCAATAGAGCCATTCGATATGGGGTTTTAGAAATGGGCTTTGTACGTGTTCAAGATCAATAAAGAATTCAACTTCATGTTCGGGGTAGACCGGGGAAGTTCTTCGGGAAATACGTCGGGAAAGTCAATAACAACAGAATATTATTCAAATTTGACGTGTCTTTATTCAAATTCATAACATGGGCTAAGAAAGCTTGACATCCGCTTTTTCAATAAACGAATAGCTTTATGATTAGATATGACGGTGATTGATTTTAATGGTTTAGTTGCTTGAATTGCATAACATAGGTTGGTTAGGAATATGAAAACTAACAACCTTACGAAAACAATCAATTTTGGCATGATGAGTAGTTAACCAATCAATCCCTAAAATCACATCAAAAGCAAGTATCTTTAAAGAGATAAGGTCAACGGGTAAGGTAATGGTGCCAACTTGAATCAAACAAGATTTATAAACAAATGGATGTGATGAAAGTTTCTCCTAACGGAGTTTCCACAGATAGGTCAAAGTCTAATTTCTCCTGAGTCAAGTTTAAACGTTGAGCACATGCAGGAGAGATAAATGAATGGGTAGCACCCAGTATCAAGTAAGGTATAAACTTCGCAAGAATTTATAAATAGCTTACCCGTGATCACCTCGTTTGGGTTCCTCGCATTATGACCAAATCACAACAAACGCTTCTTCCGGAATTGTTGACTTTGACTTTTCCGGGACATCTTTTGAGTCACCGTCCCTCATTGAACTAGGTTTCGCTATCGTACAATCTCGAGCGATATGTCCTTCCTTTCCACAATTATAGCATACCTTGAACTGTTGTCAGGCGGTTTGATCGATATATCCCCTTTTTCAGATTTATAGCATATGAATGGGTGGTCGTTTCTCCTCCCTTAGAACCCGAGTTGCCAAGACCGCTCATCTTCACATGGTCGTTGTTAAATCTCCTCTTTTTAAAATCTCCTCCTGACTCGCTTCTTCTATTTTCATGGCCATGATTACCACCAGAGTGGTTACCATTTTTGTCCGTCTGTTTCTTTCTCCCTTTGGTTATCATTATGATGTTGATCGCATATCTCCGTACGATCCTCGGTTGTGGTCCCTCGGTTGACCGTACTTTCGTTATCTCGCTCTAATAATTGAGCCCTGCTTACAACATCCGAATAGAGAAAATTTATGAGAAATGAGATCTTGACGTATCGCCGGGTTTCAAACCTCTAAGAAACATCCGTCACACGTTCCTCATTCTCCACCAAATGAGGTGCAAACCGATAACTCGCAAACTTTGCCTCGCATTGAGACACCGCCATGTTGTTCTCGCTTCGGTCTAATAAACTCCACTTCCTTCATACGACCGAACACTTTCGTGAAAGTATTTGTCATTAAATAGTTTTCAAACGTCTCCCAAGACATGCCGAAAAGTATTTGGATGGGTACGCTTCACGACTCCCACCAGTAGTCTTCCTCGCCACGGAACATAAAGGTGGCGAATGGAACCTTCTGCTTTCTCTGTGCATCCCAAGACATCGAATATCTTGGTAATTTGCTTGACCCATGTTTCCGCCATGATCGGATCTCGCTTTCCTTAAATTTCGTGGTCCCAACTCTTTGAACTGTTTGGGTGTGACAACCCGTGAATTGCTATCATTTCTCCTCGTATTTTGAACACGAGTCTCCTCATTCGATTTTGCATGAACCGCAAAAAACTTCTAAACATCCCCTCGCTCATCATCTCGCTTTCAATGGTGTTGTTCACGGGAGGAACATTGCCGACTTGTTGCACGCTCTCCTCGTTGGTGAGTACAGCGTCTCCACGGTCTCATTTCCATTGTTAATATTCTCACGACATTCTCAAAACATCGTCATAAAACAAGGGTTAATTAAGGAAATCAATATATCACATAATATCCTTATATATACGACCAACAAAAAAATAAGCTTAGGTAGGACACATTTGGCGAAGGATTTACTCGCTCTCCCTCCTAGTTCTATTCCCGATCTCCGCCAGAGATCATATCCTAAGCTCGATACCAACCGTGGACGCCCCCAAAATAGGTATACATCACCCATTACGAAGTTGTCAATACGTGGTACGTAAACAACTACAACTTTATTATTACAACAAGAAAGCTGTGAGTTTAAATACAAATATTATCTTCTAGACAATATCTATACTCAAATAAATCCTCATCACATTTATTGATACATTATTTTACAAAAATGGTGAGGACTACTAAACAACTCTCTCTAGAACCTTCATTCCATACCCTCAGCTGCATTTTTCGCTTATATTCTCGCCTCCGAGAAAAATGGAACAAAAAGGAAAAAGGGTGAGCTCAACTAGCTCAAGAAAGAATATTATGACTAAGATAATATACAACAAATTACCGTTAGTCTTCAACAGGAAAAATCTAATAGAATACAATAGACAACAAATTTTAAATCAATATTCTCAATGAAATAATAATTCATTAGAAGAGTTAAGTAGAGAATGCAAACTACTATCTTCCATGTATGAATTTAAAAGTTCATCGCTCATCTTTTATCCTCGTAACATCAATCAATATATATCCGGAATCACATATTCATCTTTGCACTACTGAGCCAAAGATATTCATCATTGGTCATATTCATCTAAACACTGCTCATCTTTGCACTACACAGCCAAAGATATTCTTCGAAATCATTCATCTTTACACTACAAAGCCAAAGATATTCCATAATATCATCATTTAAGATGAAGATGATGAAAATATTTTAAAGAAACGAATCCAAAGTGAAACAAAATGACAAGGATTAAGGATTAAGGATTAAGGATTCAGTACTTTGTTTTATTCACGCCCAAAAATACCTCAAAAATAATCGCAGTGGTATAAAATTCAAGAATGATCAAAACATGGATACAATCAAAGCTAGTATCCGAATAGATATTTTGGACAAAAAGAAGAAATTTTATTTTTGATTGAATAGTGTCAGATATCTGAATAGTGCCGTGAGTACGTGAATAGTAACTCCGACACCAAAAGATAGAAATTCCACAAAAACATCTTCACGCTTCGTGAATAGTAACTCGTGAATAGTAACTCGTGAATAGTAACTCGTGAATAGTAACTCATGAATAGTAACCCGACATGAAAAAGTTCCAAATTTGATAAAAAGTTCCAACCAATATTTCAAAGATAATGATATTGAAGAAATAATATCATTTGAGAAGAAAATAACATCCCTTACCTCGAAAGATCAAGACTTTAAATTTAAACAGGATATAAGTTATGACTTGGACTTGCACCGTATAGCAATACTCAAAGTATACTCAAAATATTCACAAGAATACGCCGATAATATAGAGAGAAAACTCAGTTTCGGTGTGATTTTCAATTCTAACCCAAGACCCTATTTATAGGAAAATGCTTAGAAACACCAAAAGTAGAAAATTTAATAAATTAATAATATTATTTTTTCAAATTTCCTACGCCCACTAATTTGGTCCAAGACATCAGCCACCATGTGACAAAACATTAAAAACGTTTTTCTTAATTTAAATAATTAAAACTTCCAAAAATCAATTATTTCGGAGCTTCAGAACTTCAATAATTCACAATAAATAGCCCTTTTATCAAAAAATTCGATTCTCGCGACTTTGTATAGGAAATTCAATTCTCTACAACTTTGCAGAAGAAAGTGTTTCCAAATTCAAACAAAAATTGACCGAAATCCACAAATGGGCGATTTTACAGGCTATAATCAAATTTCAGTCAATAAATGGGGTCCACCGACATGTTTAACATGTTTTAAACATTTATTGCAACAAAAATACTCCTCCTCCTCGTATACTCATATATCCCACATTCGTTGTAAAAATATCACCATTATTATATTATTTAAATATAATAATATATTTAAATGAATTATTTTATCGTAAAAGATAAAATTTCAATTTTCAACAATTGTCACATTAAAAATTTTCTCCATCTATATCCACATAAAATCAATATTTTCCTCATCATATGAATCAATAATTAATTATTCACAAATAATATTACTGTAATCACAATATATTAATGACAGCAGCCTCAGGAAAGAGGGACTTTCAATAAGAATTTCTTCTTCTTGGCGGCGCAATTAGGTGACCAAACCTCTCCTTAGATGTAACTTTCTAGACATTGCCAATAATGTTATCTAATAATATTATTCAGATAATATGAATTAATGCTTCGATAATGAAAAATATTGTGTAATGACAATTATTGAAACAACAAAGAATATAAAATATCAACGCAACAATTATTAACTCAATAAAATAATTGAGCAAGAATTCTATCGTAACCATTATTGAGTAGTGCCTTCTTCACGTAAGAATCAATAATGGTGTGCAATACTGAAGTGCTTACCGTGTTTTAACCCACCGAGTATTTTAACAAGATTAACGTGTAATAACTACGCCAATTATTTTTAACCAACTTATATTTGCTGCTTTCTTCATCCAATCGCTTTTTTGTTACTGGGGCCCACACATGGCTGCTTGCCGCCGCATTTAATATTCCCCGACAAAGATTGAATATTCCACGACCAAACGAATATTCCCCGACAACAATGAATATTTTATAACCACTTGCTTATTTTGAAATATTTGCGTATTTTACCCCTAACTATCCACATTAATCAAATCAACCCTTACTATTTCAAAATAGAGAAAATTAAATTTCATTAATAATAAGTTGGGGTCTTACAACTTAATTATACAACAGTCGTGTAAAATACGACTAAACATATGTTGTGAGTTTAATACAAATATTGTCTTATAGACAGTATTCAAACTCAAAAAACGACAAAACATAAACTGAGAGTTTAATCAAGAATGTTGTTTTCTTGACAATATTCACTCTTAATGGAGTCCTCATAGACAGTATACAAACTCAAATTCAGTCTTCATTACATTTATTATCACACTATTTAACAGAATAGTGAGGACTACTAATACTATCATCCGGATCATCACTCCGGTTTCAGACTCGTCCCGGCTATATTCTCATTTCACAAGAGAACGGTGAAAGAAAGGTGAACTCAACTAGCCCAAGAAGAAATATTATGACTAAGATAATACGTAATAATTTATCATTAGCCTTCAACGATTGTTAAAGCGATAAAATATAATAAACATCAAGTTTAATTGCAGCGGAACAAACAATCCATTAGAAGAGTCAAGTAGAGAATAAAATCTACTATCTTCTATGATTTAAAAGGTTTTTCATCACTTTTATCCTTGAGACTCAGCTTAATAAATAATCCACATCATCAAATCATCCCTGCACTACAGGCCAATGATATTATTTAGTATCACAACCACGAATTATCCATGCACTACGGGCAAAAGATAATCATGTATTCATCAACGGTCCTGATCATGCCATAAAATAATTCATCTTTGTACCGTTGGCCGAAGAGAATCCATAGCCATAATCATACCAAAAACTGTCCATCAATGCTTTACGGGCCAATGAGGATTTTTTTCACATCATTTGTAACATTACGGTAATGATTATACCGAATAATCTCTGGTCAAAATCATACCAAGTCCATCTATGAACTACAGGCCACAGATGACTTTCAACATAATATAAACATGGGGATGATGTTAATGACATAATAATTCAATAAAACAAGTTCAAGAATTAATTTATCCAGGAACCAATAACGTCCAAATTGTCAACATGATACTATTCAATAAAACAAGTTCAAGAATTAATTTATCCAGGAACCAATAATGTCCAAATTGTCAACATGATACTGCTTTGTGGAGTAAAATTCAAGAATGCTTAGAAGAATATTTCCATGAAAAGACACTGGAAGAAACACAAATATTAAGGATATTCCACTAATTTCATGGAGTATAGAAGTCAAAACTTTAACCAACTGAGTATAATAAAGAATGGAATAACAAAAGAAATCACCAGGCATGCGATAGACAACACAGACAATTATTCCAACTGAATAATAAATAACGGAACCAGTCACGCGTAAAGCACGCATGGGATGTTCCAATGAGAATGATAAAGAAGCGGAACCAAGTCATGCGTAACGCATGCAGACGGGATATTCCAAGTAATAATAAATAATGAAACTGTGTCGAAGCGTAATAATGACCGGCAGGATATTCCAACAGAATAATAAAGAATGGAATAACAGAAGAATTTCACCATTTATGCGGTACTTCACATAAACAGGTTATTCCAACATAATGATAAAGAATGGAATAACAGAAGAATTTCACCAAGTATAGGGTAGCTTGCGTATAAAGTTATTCCAATGAGAATAATAAAGAATGGAATAACAGAGTTCTCTTCATGAATAAGAAAGAAATAATACCCCTTACGAGTACAACAAATAATATCCCTTACGAGTACAACAAATAATATCCCCTACGAGTACAACAAATAATATCCCTTACCTTTGAAAGAAGAGTATTCCGAATGGTAGGGCGAGGATATACTCGAAAAAAACTTGCACTACGCTCAATGCTTTCTTATACTCTAAAGAAATACACTCAATATTATAGAAGAAGAACTCTCTCTATAGTTTCTCTATCTAGAGTTTCAGTGAATTCGTAAGAAATAATGAAGGAATGAGCTTCTATTTATAGAAGAATGGACTGCATATTAACTAATTCATGAACGGTCCAGATTGATTTACTTTTAATCGAACGGTCCATATTTAAAGAAAAATCTTTTAAATAAAATATAATATATTCTATATATAATCTAATAAAATGAATAAATTTATAAAAGTATTCGTTTTTATATAAAAGATTTTACTATGCAAAACACTATGCAACACTATGCATAATAAAATATAATATATTCTATTTATAGAATAACTTTATAAAAGTATTCATTTTTATATAAAAGCTTTTCCGCATTTTATTACATTAATAATACTAATAAAACAAAAGCCGAGTGACTTATCACGTAAACATTAATAATCAATATCGTGTGCTACTATGCAACCACGCCAGACATCGTATATTTCTTTACTAAGAGTAGTTCAACAGATTTTAATGGTAAAACTTTACCGTTATTCTCATAAAATATTTTTATCGTTTTCTCCATCTCGACAATAATTTCGATTCATGGGGTCACCAATGATTATTAGTCGTCATGCATGATATTTCCGACAAAAAAGAATATTCCCCGACCAATCGAATATTATACAATAACTTACATACTTTTCAAAATTTAAAAATACTACCCACAACTATAACATTATCTCAAATCCACACCATATTAATATTCAAAAAAATATTTTGAGAAAATTAAATATTTATTCATAAAATCTGGGGTCTCACAATCTCCCCTCCTTATGAAATTTCGCCCTCGAAATTTACGTACGTACTTGGTATGCCGAAGAGGTGAGGATACCTTGTCTTCATTTCAGATTCTAATTCTTGAGGTATAACCTTTGAGTGTTGAATACGTTCCTTCTTATCCAAGATTTTAACACATATCTCCTCATACGTTAAATCTTCTGCTATATCGTTTAGTTCTAATTTAATAATGTGGTTCGGGTCGTCCACATATTTATGTAACCTCGATAAGAAAAAAAATGTTTTGAACACGCAACATACTTGGCGATAAAACGAGTCTATAGGCCACAGTTCCTACTTCATCGAGGATTTCAAATGTGCCAATTAAATTGAGGGTTAAGATTTCCTCTCTTCGTCGATTCTTGCTTCTAGAATAACGCCCTCTTGAACCTTCTTCTTCACATTCATCAGCTCTGGGTGTGTAGCTTGAGCGGCTTTAACCGATTAAAGTCGATTCTACTCGTATATTCGTTATCTTCACGTGGGTTCGTATATTCGCACTTGTAACCATATACGATCTTCTACTCAACGCGTTAGCTACCATGTTCATTTTTCCTACGATGGTATTGAATGGTACGATCGTAATCTTCAATAGCTCGAGTCAACGTCTTTAGCGCATGTTACGTTCATTTTAGTTGAAGAAATATTTGAGGGTTTAAGAAATAGGTTTTGTACTGGGGTCAATACAAAATTCGATTTCACGCTCTAGGGGTAGGCTAAGAAGTCTTCAAGAATACGTCAGGAAATTTATTAACAATAGAAATATCATTCAAAACTGCGACCCTCATCCAAGACTTGGATAGCACATGTAATGAAGGTTTCTCCTAACAAAGTTTCAATCGATAAGTCGAAGTCTAATTTCTCCGGAGTCAAATTTAAATGTTGAGCGCAAGCAAGATAAAATAATGGGTAGAACCGGTATCTAACAAGGTATAGACTTCGTAAAAATTTATAATTAAGTAACCCATGCTAACTTCGTTCGGGTTACTTATAAAATCCCAATTTTTTGAATAAATATGAATTTTCTATAAATATTATTTTTAAATATTATGGAGTGAAATTGATATAATGTTATAGTTGTAGGTAATATTTATAAATTTTGCAAAGTACGCAAGTTGTTATATAATATTCGATTGGTCGGAGAATATTCATTTTAACAGGGAATATTCGTACAACGGCACAATCATTGGTGGACCCCACAACGGAATTATTATCGGATTGAGAAAACGACAAAAATACTTTATGAAAATAACGGCGGAAGTTTTACCGTTAACTGTTGAAACACCATTGTTAAAAGTACAAGAATACGCTGTGGTTGCATAAGAGCAATACACCAGATTAATTATTGATGCTTACATGATAAGTCACTCGCTTTTGTTGGTATAATTAATGTAATAATACGTAAAATCTTTTTATATAAAATGTAATACTTTTATAAAGTTATTCTATAAATAAAATATATTATATTCTATTACGCATAGGTTGCATAGTTGTATGAATAGTGTTTTGCATAGTAAAATCTTTTTTTATATAAAAAATGTAATACTTTTATAAAGTTATCTCATTTTATTAGACAATAATTAGAATATATTATATTTTATTATGCATAGTGTTTTGTATAATGCCTCGCATAGTGTTTGTATAGTAAAATCTTTTATAAAGTTATTCGTTTTATTAGATTATAAATAAAATATATTATATTTTATTTAAAAGATTTTGCTTAAAATATGGATAGAAGATTAAAGTAAATCAATGGACTGCTTCATGAGTTAGTTACTATGCGGTCCATTTTTCTATAAATAAGCTCATTTCTTCATTATTTTTTTCATTTAATTCACCAAAACTCAGAGAGATAAACTATAGAGAGAAAAAAAAGTATTTTTTCGCTACTTCACTACTTATATATCCAAAGACTTTTCTTCTTAAGGTAGGGAGTATTATTTCGTTTGTATTCATGAAGAGAACTTATGTTATTCCATTCTTTATTATTCTGTTGGAATAACCTGTATACGCGGGCTACCCTATACTTGGTGACATTCTTCTATTATTCCGTCTTTACTATTCTGTTGGAATATCCTTTCTGTGCGTTTTACGCCGGACCTGATTCCATCTTTATTATTCTGTTGGAATATCCTATCTGTGCGTTTTACGCCGGACCTGGTTCCGTCTTTATTATTATTCTATTGGAATATCATGTCTGTGCATTTTACGCCGGACCTGATTCCGTCCTTATTAGTATTTTGTTGGAATAACTTGTCTATGCAAAGTACCGCATGCATGGTGATTTCTGTTGTTATTCCATTCTTTATTATTCCATTGGAACATCACGCCGGGCATGTAATTTTACCGAATTTGGTTCCATTATTTAGTATTCTATTGGAATAACTTGTCTATGCGAAGTACTGCATGCATGGTGATTTCTTTTGTTATTCCATTCTTTATTATACTCAGTTGGTTAAAGTTTTGACTTCTATACTCCATGAAATTTATGGAATATCCTTGATAATTGCGCTTCATCCAGTATCTTTTCATGGAAATATTCTTTTGAGCATTCTTGAATTTTACTCTACAAAGCAGTATCATATTGACAATTTGGACGTTATTGGTTCTTGGATAAATTAATTCTTGAACTTGTTTTATTGAATTCTTATATCATTGTCATCATCCTCATATTTATATTTTTTGAAAGTCATCTGTGGCTTTGTAGTTCATAGATGGACTTGGTATGATTATGACCAGGATTATATAAAGTGTAATCATGACCGTAATGTTACAAATGATGTGGTAAAAGTCCTCATTGGCCGTAGTCGTAGTGCATTCATGGGATGCCAATTGTTGGCATGATCATGACCATTAATGAATACACAAATATTCTTGGCTCAGAGTGCATGGATAATTGTGGTCGTGATACTAAAGAATATCCTCGCCGTAGAAAGAGGGGTAATTCGATGATGTGGAATATTTATTGTCGAGTCTCGCGATAAAAATGATGAAAACCTTTTAAATCATAAAAGATAGTAGATTTTATTTTCTACTTGACTCTTTTAATGGATTGCTTGTTCATCACAGCAATAAAACTTGATGTCTATTATATTTTATCGGTTTAACATTGTTGGAGACTAATGATAATTTATTCTGCATTATCTTAGTCATAATATTTCTTACTGGGCTAGTTGAGCTCACCCTTCCTTTCACTGTTCTCTTCAGGAAATGAGAATATAACTGGGACGAGTCGAGGAACGGAGTGATGGTCCAGAGGATAGCATTAGTAGTCCTCACTATTCTGTGAAATAGTGTGATAATATTTGTAATGAGGACTCCTTTTGAGTTTGTATATTCTCTAGTAGACAATATTTGTATTCAAACTCACAGTTTATGTTTTGTGGTATTATACACGACAGTTGTATTAGTAACTTGTATTTGAATTCTGTACCATGTATCTGGTGACCCAAGATGGGTGATGTATACCTAATTTTGGGGGCGTCACAATTGGTATCAAAGCTAAGGGATATGATCCTGGCTAAGATGTGAGACTAGAACTAGAGAGGGAGAGGGGGAATTCTTCGCTAGTATGACCTACTTAAATTTATTTTGTATTTAAATTGGTTGGTCAGAGTTTAGAGATAATATGTTACATATCAATTAACCTTTGTTTTGTGGCAGTATCTGAAAATGACATCCGAGAATGTTGAGAATAGCAATGGAGGACAAGAGACCGTTGAGTCTCCACATATCAATAATCAGGAGAATGTGCATCAGGAAGGCGACAATCCTTATGCAAACAACAACACTGACCAAATGATGAATGATGGACTGTTCAGAGGCTTTATGCAATTCATGCAACATCAGGCGAGAGCGGCTCCTGTCCAAAATGTAGGTGGAAACACTAGAAACTCTCGGACGGTCACTGCTAAATAGTTCAAGGAGCTGGGACCACCGGAGTTTAAGGGAGAGCCAAAACCACTTATGGCGAAAGCATGGATAAAGCAGATCACCAAGATATTTGATGTCTTGGGATGCTCCGAGGAGCAAAGGTTCCCTTCACGCCTTTTTGCATTCATGCGAGAGAGGCAGATTACTAGTGGGAATCGAGAAACGCGTACTTAACCGCCCTTGCACTAAAAGATGTTTTGGGAGAAGTTCCAAGAGCTATTCAACGACAAATACTTTCTCGAAAGTATTCGTCACATAAAGGAGGTGGAGTTTATCAAATTGGAGCAAAACAATATGACCGTGTCGCAATACGAGGCAAAATTTGCGGAGTTATCCGGTTTCATATCCCACTTGGTGGATAATGAGAGAGAATGGCGCGAATGTTTAAGAGAGTTTGAAAGTGGAGATACGTCAACATCTTATTTCTCATAAACCGTGTTTGTATTCAAGATGTTGTAAATAGGGCTCGATTGGTGGAGCGCGATAACGAGTCAACGCAACCAAAAAAGAGAGCAAAAATCGGCAAAATGATAATACAAGGAGAAGTATCATGAAGCGGTGACAACAAGCGTGGAGGGAATCAACAAGCCAGAAATGGTAACCACTTCGGTGGTAATCAGGGCCAAAACAATAAGAATGGATATTTCAAGAAGAGGAGATTCATAAATGATGGAAAGACGTCAGCACTAGTACCCGTTGTTAAGGAAGGAGAAAGACTACCTATCATATGCTTCAAATGCGGAGGGGAGGGACATATCAGTCCAAACTGCGCGATGCCATCCAAAGCGTGTTATAATTGTGGAAGAGAAGGTCACCTAGCCCGATTTTATCGCTCATCAAGACAAGTTCAACTAGGATGGAGGCACCAAAGGTCATCCCCGTAAAAGTCAAAGCCGGTGGTGTAAGGGAGAGCATTTGTTGTGACCTCCGTAAAGTAAGGACCCTAACGAGGTCATCACGGGTAAACTTATCATAAACTCTAGCGAAGTCTATACTTTATTTGATACCGGTTCTACCCATTCTTTTATTTCTCCTACTTGGGCTCAACAATTAAATTTGACTCCGGAGAAATTACACTTTGACTTATCTGTTGAAACTCCGTTGGGAGAAACCTTCATTATATCCACTGTTTATAAGTCTTGTTTAGTTCAAATCGGCACCTGCACGTTACCTGTTGATCTTATTTCTTTGAAAATACTTGCATTTGATGTGATTCTAGGGATTGATTGGTTAACTACACATCATGCAAAAATTGATTATTTTCGTAAGGTTGTTAGCTTTCATATTCCTAACCAACCTATTATACTTAATTCAAGCAACCAAACCATTAAAATCAATCATCGTCATCTCAAGCCATAAAGTTATTCATTTATTAAAAACGGATGTCAAGCTTTCTTAGCTCATGTCACGGATCTAAACAAAATACGCCGATTTTGAATGATATTTCTATTGTTAATGAATTTCCGACGTATTCTCGAAGAACTTCCTCGGCCTACCCCCGAGAGCGTGAAATTGAATTTTGTATCGACCTTTGAACCCGGTACAAAACCTATTTCCAAAGCCCCATATCGAATGGCTCCTATTGAACTTCGTGAGTTAAAGACACAACTACTGTGAATTGTTAGACATTGGCTTTATTCGCCCTAGTACTTTCCTTGGGGTGCTCCTGCTCTATATTCGTGAAGAAGAAAGATGGGAGTATGCGACTTTGCATTGATTATCTGGAGTTGAATCATGTCACCATCAAAAATAGGTACCCATTCCCACGTATTGATGACCTGTTTGACCAGTTGCAAGGAGCCAAATTCTTTTCAAAGATTGATCTTCGTTAGGATATCACCAATTGAAGATTAGAACCAATGACATTCCAAAGACGGCTTTCGTAACTCTTGCAGACGGCATTATGAATTCCTAGTCATGTCATTTGGATTGACTAATGCTCCTGCTGCCTTCATAGATATGATGAACCGAGTATTCAAAGAATATATGGATCACTTTGTGGTCGTCTTTATTGATGACATCCTTATTTATTCCAAAAGCCGTGAAGATCATGAGCAACACTTGAGGCTGATACTCCAAAAGCTTCGTGAATATAAGTATTATGCCAAGTTAAAGAAATGCGAGTTCTGGCTTGAGGAAGTAGCATTCCTTGGGCACGTAGTATCAAGTCATGGAATATCCGTTGACCCGGCAAATATTGAAGCAATTCAAAGCTGGGAGCAACCTAAATCGCCGATTAATGATCAAGCACGTAGCTTTCTCGGTTTTAATTGGGTTATTATCTCGAGATTCGTGGATGGATTTTCTCGAATCGCTACTCCATTAACTCAAATTGACTCGGAAAGATTCAAAGTTCGGTTGGAGCGAGGAATGTGAGAAGAGTTTTCAAGAACTCAAAAGGAGACTCATTTCAAAGACTGCTCTCGACAATCCCATCCGGTTCGGAGGATTTGTCATCTACAAATGATGCTTCCGCAAAGGGTTAGGATGTGTTCTCATACAACATGGGAAAGTCATAGCTTTATGCCTCACGATAACTCAAAGAATATGAGAGGAATTATCCTACTCATGATCTAGAGTTAGTAGCTGTTGTCTTCGCACTAAAGATTTGGAGGCATTACTTGTATGGGGAGAAATTGGAGATCTTTATGGATCATAAAAGCCTCAAATATTTCTTCACTCAAAAGGAACTCAACATGCGACAACGACGTTGGCTTGAACTATTGAAAGATTATGATCATACCATCCAATACCATCCCGAAAAGTTTAACGTGGTAGCCGACGATTGAAAGAAGAAGATCATATGCGGTACGAGTGCAATATTGTCAACGCAAAGGCCCATTTTGTATGACTTGCAAAGGATGGAGATAGAGATAAAGACTCTAGGGACCCACGTGATGATGGCGAATATACAAGTAGAATCGACTTTAATTGATAAAGTTAAAGTCGCCAAGCTCTGAGACACGGAGTCGATGCGTATGAGGAAGAAAGTGCAAGAAGGTAATATATCGGAAGCAAGAATCGAAGAAGAAGGAATACTTGAGTCAACTCCGGACTTTGTGTTCCTAACGACCGATTTAAAGTATAAAATCATGATGGAGGCATAATAACACACCGCTTGTAATCCATCTCTGGGAGTACCAAAATGTATCATGATATTCGCCATACATTTTGGTGGAGCAATATGAAGAGAGAGATATCATTGTTTATCTCAAGGTGTCTAACGTGTCAACGAAGTCAAGGTGAGCATCAAGTACCAAAAGGTCCATGCAACCACTTGAAATTCTAGAATGGAAGTGGGAGCACATTACCATGGATTTCGTTCATCGGTCTTCCCAAGGTTTCTCAAGGCATAGATGCGATTTGGGTCATTGTTGATAGATTGACCAAGTCTGCTCACTTCTTACCAATACGAGAAACTTATACACTTGAATGTCTTACTCGTATGTACATAAATTAGATTGTAAGACTGCATGGTATGCCAGTATCCATAGTTTCTGATCGAGACCCAAGATTCACTTCACGATTTTAGGTTAGTTTGCAGAAAGCTATGGGCACAGATTTACGATTTAGCTCGGCATATCATCCTTAGACGGACGGAAAGTCGAAGAGGACTATTCAAACTCTTGAAGATCTATTAAGACTCTGTGTTCTTGATTTCAAAGGAAGTTGGGACAAGTTCTTACCATTGGTGGAGTTTTCCTACAACAACAGTTATCAAGCAAGTATTGGCATGGCTCCATTCGAAGCGTTGTATGGAAGAAAATGTCGTTCTCCAGTATGCTGGGATGAGGTGGGTGAAGCAACATTGTTGGGACCGGAGTTGGTACGTATGACTATGAAAAAGATTCAAACGATCCGACAACGTATAAAAACCTCACAAAATCGACAAAAGAGTTATGCTGATCTTCATCGAAAGGACGTGGAATTCGATATAGGAGATCATGTGTTGTTACGTGTTGCTCCATGGAAAGGAGTTACGAGATTTGGAAAGAGAGGAAAGCTCAATCCTCGATTCATCGGCCCATTTTTAATCCTTGATCGAGTAGGAACTGTGGACTATAGACTCGCTTTACCGCCAAGTATGTCTCGTGTTCATAACGTTTTTCACATATTCATGTTACGTAAATATGTGGAAGACCCGAACCACATTATTGAGTTAGAACCGGACGAAATAGCGGAAGATTTGACGTATGAAGAGGTTCTTGTTCAAATCTTGGATAAGAAGGAACATATTCTACGCTCCAAGGTTATACCTCAAGTCAAAGTTTTGTGGAGAAACCACGATGTTGAGGAAATGACTTGGGAGTTAGAATCTGAAATGAAATCAAGGTATCCTTACCTCTTTAATATACCATGTACGTACCCTAATTTTGAGGGCGAAATTTCATAAGAAGGGGAGATTGTAAAACCCCAACTTTTTGAATAAAGATGAATTTTCTATAAATATTATTTTTAAATATTATGGAGTGAAATTGATATAATGTTATAGTTGTGGGTAATATTTATAAATTTTGCAAAGTACGCAAGTTGTTATATAATATTCGATTGGTCGGGGAATATTCATTTTAACAGGGAATATTCGTACAACGGCACAATCATTGGTGGACCCCACAACGGAATTATTGTCGGATTGAGAAAACGACAAAAATACTTTATGAAAATAATACGGAAGTTTTACTGTTAATCGTTGAAACACCGGTGTTAAAAAATGCGAAGAATACGCGTGGTTGCATCAGTAGCACACCAGATTAATTATTGATGCTTACATGATAAGTCACTCAGTTTTTTGTTGGTATTATTAATGTAATAATACGTAAAATCTTTTTATATAAAAATGTAATACTTTTATAAAGTTATTCTATAAATAGAATATATTATATTCTATTACGCATAGTGTTGCATAGTGTCTCGAATAGTGTTTTGCATAGTAAAAATTTTTATATAAAACATAATACTTTTATAAAGTTATCTACATTTTATTAGATAATAATTAGAATATATTATATTTTATTATGCATAGTGTTTGTATAATGCCTCAGATAAGGTTTGTATAGTAAAATCTTTTATAAAATTATTCGTTTTATTAGATTATAAATAAAATATATTATATTTTATTTAAAAGATTTTGCTTAAAATATGGACCGTAAGATTAAAGTAAATCAATCTGGACCGTTCATGAGTTAGTTACTATGCAGTCCATTTTTCTATAAATAGAAGCTCATTCCTTTATTATTTTCTTACAAATTCACTGAAACTCTAGAGAGATAAACTATAGAGAGAATGAAGAAAGTATTCTCCTACTTCACTACTTATATATCCAGTACTCTTCTTCTTAAGGTAAGGAGTATTATTTCGTTTGTATTCATGAAGAGAACTTATGTTATTCCATTCTTTATTATTCATTTGAATAACTTTATACGCGCTGCTAATTACCATACTTGGTGACATTCTTCTATTATTCCGTCTTTACTATTCTCGTTGAATATCCTCGCTTTCATGCGTTTTTACGGACCGATAAAATCTTTATTATTCTGTTGGAATATCCTGTCTGTGCGTTTTACGCCGGACCTAGTTCCGTCTTTATTATTATTCTGTTGGAATATCATGTCTGTGCGTTTTACGCCGGACCTAATTCCATCCTTATTAGTATTCTGTTGGAATAACCTGTCTATGCAAAGTACCGCATACATGGTGATTTCTGTTGTTATTCCATTCTTTATTATTCTTTTGGAACATCTCTGTCGGTGCGAATTTCGCCTGACCTAGTTCCGTTATTTAGTATTCTATTGAAATAACATGTCTATGCGAAGTACCGCATGCATGGTGATTTCTTTTGTTATTCTATTCTTTATTATACTCTGTAAGTTAAAGTTTTGACTTCTATACTCCATGAAATTTGTGGAATATCCTTGATAATTGCGCTTCATCCAGTATCTTTTCATGGAAATATTCTTCTGAGCATTCTTGAATTTTACTCTACAAAGCAGTATCATGTTGACAATTTGGACGTTATTGGTTCTTGGACAAATTAATTCTTGAACTTGTTTTATTGAATTCTTATATCATTGTCATCATCCTCATATTTTTATTTTTTGAAAGTCATATGTGGCCTGTAGTACATAGATGGACTTGGTATGATTATGACCAGGGATTATTCGGTGTAATCATGACCGTAATGTTACAAATGATGTGGTAAAAGTCCTCATTGGCCCGTAGTGTATTGATGGACAGTTGTTGGCATGATCATGACCATTAATGAATACATAAATATTCTTGGCCCGTAGTGCATGGATAATTGTGGTCGTGATACTAAAGAATATCCTTGGCCGTAGTGCAGGGGTGATTCGATGGTGTGGAATATTTATTAAGCTGAGTCTCAGCGATAACATTGATGAAAAACCTTTTAAATCGTAAAAGATAGTAGATTTTATTTTCTACTTGACTCTTTTAATGGATTGCTTTGTTCTACCGCAGCTTAAACTTGATGTCTATTATATTTTATCGTTTAACATTGTTGGAGACTAATGATAATTTATTCGCATTATCTTAGTCATAATATTTCTTATTGGGCTAGTTGAGCTCACCCTTCCTTTCACCGTTTCTCTTGAAATGAGAATATAGCTCGGACGAGTCGGGGAACGGAGTGATGGTCCAGAGGATAGCATTAGTAGTCCTCACTATTTTGTGAAATAGTGTGATAATATTTGTAATGAGGACTCCTTTTGAGTTTGTATAATCTCTAGTAGACAATATTTGTATTCAAACTCACAGTTTATGTTTTGTCATATTGCACACAGATACGCTTGTATTAGTAAGTTGTATTTGAATTCTGTACCATGTATCTGGCGACCCAAGATGGGTGATTTATACCTAATTTTGGGGGCGTCACATTACTCGCTTTTTGAAAAGTCACAAAAAACGCTCTTCCTGAAACTACCAACTTTGTTTTGTACATATCCGCCTTTGGTGCCACCGTCCCAGCTGGACTTGATTATACACAAATATCACATATCACAAAACAAGAGTTAATTGACATATCACATATTATCCTTATACTCTGTCCGACCAATTAAATTCCAAATAAACTTAGGTAGGTCATACTAGCGAAGGAATTCCCCGTCTCTCCCCTCCTAGTTCTTGTCTCACATCTCAGCCAAGGATCATATCCCTAAGCTTTGATACCAACTATGACGCCCCCAAAATAGGTATACATCACCCATCTTGAGTCGCCAAATACATGGTACAAAATTCAAATACAACTTAATTATACAATAGTCGTGTAAAATATGACTAAACATATGTTGTGAGTTTAATACAAATATTGTCTTTTAGACAGTATTCAAACTAAAAATACGACAAGACATAAATTGAGAGTTTAATTATGAATGTTGGCTTCTAGACAATATCCACTCCCAATGGAGTCCTCATAGACAGTATACAAACTAAAATTCAGTTTTCATTGCATTTATTATCACACTATTTAACAAAATAGTGAGGACTACTAATACTATCATCTGGACTGTCACTACGTTTTCCGACTCGTCCCAGCTATATTCTCATTTCCTGAAGAGAACAGTGAAAGAAAGGGTGAGCTCAACTAGCCCAGTAAGAAATATTATGACTAAGATAATATAGAATAACTTATCATTAGCCTTCAACAGTGTTAAACTGATAAATATAATAAACATCAAGTTTAACTGCAGCGGAACAAGCAATCCATTAGAAGAGTCAAGTAGAGAATAAAATCTACTATCTTCTATGATTTAAAAGGTTTTTCATCACTTTTATCATTTGAGACTCGACAATAAATAATCCACATCATCAAATCATCCCTGCACTACAAGCCAAGGATATTCTTTAGTATCACGACCACGAATTATCCATGCACTACGGGCAAAAGATAATCATGTTTTCATCAACGGTCCTGATCATACCATAAAATAATTCATCTTTGCACCCTTGGCCGAAGAGAATCCATAGCCATAATCATACCATAAACTGTCCATCAATGCTCTACGGGCTAATGAGGATTTTTTTTCACATCATTTGTAACATAACGGTCATGATTATACCGAATAATTCCTGGTCATAATCATACCAAGTCCATCTATGCACTACAGGCCACGGATGACTTTCAATATAATATAAACATGGGGATGATGACAATGACATAATAATTCAATAAAACAAGTTCAAGAATTAATTTATCCAGGAACCAATAACGTCCAAATTGTCAACATGATACTTCTTTGTGGAGTAAATTTAAGAATGCTCAGAAGAATATTTCTATGAAAAGATACTGGATGAAGCGCAAATATCAAGGATATTCCACTAATTTCATGGAGTATAGAAGTCAAAACTTTAACCAACTGAGTATAATAAAGAATGAAATAACAAAAGAAATCACCAGGCATGCGATAGACCGCACAAACAGGTTATTCTAATAGAATAATAAATAACGGAACCAGGTCATGCGTAAAGCACAGACAAGATGTTCCAACAGAATGATAAAGAACGAAACCAGGTCATGCGAACTTACGTACGGGATATTCAATGAGAATAATAAATAATGGAACCGGTCAAAGCGTAATACGACCGATGAGGATATTCCAACATAATAATAAAGAATGGAATAATAGAAGAATTTTACCATGTATGCGGTACTTCACATAAACAGGTTATTCCAACATAATGATAAAGAATGGAATAACAGAAGAATTTCACCAAGTATAGGGTAGCTCGCGTACACAGGTTATTCCAACAGAATAATAAAGAATGGAATAACAGAGTTCTCTTCATGAATAAGAAAGAAATAATACCCCTTACGAGTACAACAAATAATATCCCCTACGAGTACAACAAATAATATCTCTTACCTTTGAAAGAAGAGTATTCCGACTGGTAGGGCGAGGATATACTCGAAGAAAACTTGCACTACGCTCAAAGCTTTCTTATACTCTAAAGAAATACGATCAAGATTATAGAAGAAGAACTCTCACTATAGTTTCTCTCTCTAGAGTTTCAGTGAATTCGCAAGAAATAATGAAGGAATGAGCTTCTATTTATAGAAGAATGGGACCGCATAGTAACTAATTCATAAACGGTCCAGATTGATTTACTTTTAATTGGGACTATCCATATTTAAAGCAAAATCTTTTAAATAAAATATAATATATTCTATTTATAATCTAATAAAACGAATAACTTTATAAAAGTATTACATTTTATATAAAAAGATTTTACTATGCAAAATACTATGCAGGCACTATGCAACACTATGCATAATAAAATATAATATATTCTATTTATAGAATAACTTTATAAAAATATTCTGTTTTATATGAAAAGCTTTTCTGTTTTATTACATTAATAATACAAATAAAACAAAACTGAGTGACTTATCACGTAAACATCAATAATCAATATCGTGTGCTACTATGTAATCACGCGTATTACTGTACTTTTACTACCGAGTAGTTCAACAGTTTTAACGGTAAAACTTCCGTCGTTATTCTCATAAAAATATTTTTGTCGTTTTCTCCATCAGACAATAATTCCATTGCGGGGTTCACCAATGATTGTACCGTCGTACGGATATTCCCTGACAAAAAGAATATTCCCCGACCAATCAAATATTATATAACAACTTGCATACTTTTCAAAATTTATAAATGTTACCAACAACTATAACATTATCTCAAATCCACACCATAATATTCAAAAAAATATTTCGAGAAAATTAAATATTTATTCATAAAATCTGGGGTCTCACATTAATTGTTAATAATATTCTTACTCTTGGTCCTATAACACCATCACATTTTAACAGTCCCAACATTGCACCTTATCAATAATTATAGACTTTTGTATAATAAAATAAACTTCCTGGCCACACTGCTAACCGGCGCTGCGGTGCCGTAGTTTACACTGAGAACGACAGGAGGCACAGGCATGGCGTACATGCTTGAGAGTCAAGCGTTAAGGGCGCCTAAAGTTCGGCTTCGGCAACGCGAGAGCATAAGTAAAGCCAAATTTATCCTACGCTTAGTTTCTAGCAACCAATTTAACCCGTAATACTTACATAGATTTCATATAAACATTACCCATCATATATATACTGATTTAGAACAATTAACAACAACTAAAATCAAATTAAGTATTTTGAATTCCATATTTTTTCCAAAAACTCCATTTTTAACTTACTTGACAAAATTTACACTGTGATCACCATTCTACACCAAATTAACTCATTCAAGCTACGTTCTCTTCGTTACTTACTGAATTAATACATTCAAGATTCAATTTACAGACTAGTTTACAAACCAAGTGTGACACCCCCAAATCTGTGTACTTCAATTCCCACGAGATTTGGTGTTCACTTTACAAACATCATATGTCTATCTACCCATAAAATAGATAGAAATAAATCCTCTCCTTAAGGAGTTACAACATTTGAAAATAAATACATCAATCCCAGATCATACTAACCTTAAATCTCGAATACAGAAACATAGTCAAATATTAAGTCTTACACAAATTAAACATAAGTCTGAAACAAAACATAACAAATAAACAACAAGTCTTCATCACTTGTTAATCTTTCCCTTGCCTTTGCTAGTGGAAGGCTCGTCGGACCTTTCGTTCTTAACTGCAATGTTATTATTACGCAAGAGTTTGCACGATTACCCACAAGTATAATAATGTAACAATAATATCATAACATGCAAGTGAATCAAAGACTTTTTAAATAAGAAATTTGACTTTTGAAATAAGAATCAAAAGAACTTATGAGGGTTATAAGACCTTGAACTATGTCCTAGTTTGTCAAGGGTTACACTTGAAACCTTTAACAGTCATAAGACTATGGACTCTTCTACTCGTACTTAGGGGGATCAGCCCTTAGTATCATATTGTGCACAATATCTTAACGATAAAGAATAAGTAATCCCCTATAACAGGGTTGTTCATCTCAGTTTGACATTAGAGTCCACACCAAAGGAAGTTTGGTTTGGATAAACTTAACAAGGGTTCTAAAATTTAGAATGTTCATCAACTATGGACTAGTCGAATCAATAAGGGTTCGCTAGTCTTACAAGGTTCAACAACAATTGATATTCAATTTGAATAAGAGGTATACAATGAAATAAATATTGTATAATATGAATCATGCTTTGAAAAGATTAATAACCTTTAATATGATATATTGAACTTAATCAATAAATAACAAGAACTTGCTCGATATAGAATATAAGTGTGACAACCTCGAATTTTAGAAATTATTTAAATAAGAATTTAATAAATAAAATTCTTATTATAAGATATTTTGAGTTTGAGTATGTGTATATATGTGTTATATATTGTGAATATATAATTTGGTGTGAAGAAAATTATGTATATTCATGTATTAGGAAAAAGAGGTCCAATAGTTAATTAAACTATTGAAGAAATTAATGTAATTGTTATGAAAATGAAATTAACTCGAGTAATATTAGTTAATTTGATTAAGTTAAAATTATATTATGAGAGAGTATAATTTAATTATTATTGTGACGATGGAGATTATTATGAATTAAGTTTTGTAAATTATGTGGGTGATTCACTTAATTAAAATAGTGAAATAATGTAAATATATTTGTTTTAATAAAATAAGAAGATAATGTGAATACGATTGTGAATTTCAGTATATAGTTAAAATATTTATGGAATAAAATAAATATTTTATGGGAATTGTTATGGGATAATTTATTTAAAATGTGATAGTATTGATGGAATGAGAAATATTCTAATTTAATTAAATAATTAAATTAGAGGATTAATGATTTATTAACTAAAATTAGAGTTATATTGGTTAAGTAATTTAATCAAATAAAGGGTGACATTTGTGAACCATATGATAAGGGGGATTGTTAAAATAAATTAAAAAGAAAATTGGGTTCTAGCCAAACATGGCCTAAAGACCCTTTGTATTTTGTAACTGCTATTTTAAGTGTGCGTATAATAGATTGGCCATCAGTTTTCTTTTACGTATTGTAATAGTTAACCTATATTGACACTAAGAGGAAGAAAGTTGCAGTGAATTGAGAGAGGAGATATATTTCAAAGAAATTGAGAGAGTTTTGAGAATCTAAGGAGGAAGAAGAAGGAGATCAATATCATCTAATTGAGCTTAGAAGAATCAAAGGCAAGTTCTAAAGTTTTTTTTTTGTTTATTTTTAAAGTATACTTCTCTAAAAATGAATTTCGATGGTTAATCTATTAAGGAATTTGTTATATATGTTCTTGGGTATGTATAATATGTTCTATATTCTTTATTGTTGAGTTTTCAGTAAACAAATTCATATTATTGATGATAAATAAGAAGAGTTTTGTTTTGGCTTAAAATATATATTTTGGGTTTGTTTTGAGACTAAAATTGGTTAGGATTTTAGGTTATAATTGTAAAATTGGTGATGGATTGTGTTAATACGATAAGAAACGAAAAGAACGCAAGTTAAATGAATCAATTTGGTTAAGAAACGAATTCGTAGTGAATGAATTCGCTAAACATGTTAAAATATGAAAGTTTAGTATGAACATGAGTTTTAGGTTAAGATTTAGGCTAGCTAGTGTTTCTGTAAATTATTATAATTCTAGTATTTTATATTTCTATGAATTACGAATCCATAGAATCGAAAACGGACTAATTTCGATGTGTATAACTCAAGTTATGAAGATTAGTAGGAGAAAAAGAGTCAAAAATCGCGAGAACAGTAGCTTTAGGTCCTATTTCTGTTAACGGGCACAGTTACGATGTGCCCTAAGTCGTTTGGGGCGTAGCTGCGCTGTGCCCAAGGCTTAATTGGTCGTAGCCGTGCCCAAACTATGTCAGGTGTGACTGTTTTGACCTGTTTTAGTAAAATAGGCATAACTTTTTCATACGAACTCCGATTAAGGAAATTTAAGATGATCCGGTACGAGGACAGATATACCTACAACTTTTATTCTTTAAGTTTTTTAATTTGAGGTTGGGAAAAGTAGTCAAAATGGTCATCGTTGTGACTAATGCGTATTCGGAGGCAATCAGAGGGCGTCGGTCATGTACATACACAAGTATAGTGATGTCGACGATAATAGATGTTGTTCTAAGTTATAGAACATGAATATTATGAAGTATAATGATGCTTAACATTAATAAATAATATATTAGATAAGTTGTATACGCATACTAAGCACACACAAGAGAGACAAATTGGGCATGTGACGAATAAACGTCGAAACACCGTGATAAGTGTTAATGATCGTAAAACGTGTTTTAAATCAAATGAACTGAATATTATAAGATATTGAATAGGGTTAATATAAAACCAATAAGTAGTCCTAGCAAGACTTAAACACTTGAATGAACTTCGAGTTTGACTAAGAAGAAATATAGTGAGTTATAAGTCTAAAGTTAACACAATAAAATTGAGCATTGTGTATTGATTAATAGGAAGGGTTATAGGATGTAGATTAAAGTTTACATTATAACTACTATGCGTTTCTATGTAACTAATAGTTAATGTGAATGATTATATAATTGTGTAGGGCACGTGATGTGCAGATATCTGTAAGCTGTTAAACTATTATTGGTAAACAACGATCAAGGCAAGCCTTTCAGTTACTATTTGCTATGTACACTTGATGATTAACTGTTTTAAATCTTTATTGTAAAGAGTGTAATGTGTTATATATATGTTGAAAGTATGAAATGTTAAAGTCAATTTATGACTACGTTGATTGAATAAGGAACTCAATCTTTATACTTGTTATATGAACTATAGCATGTATGTTATGTTAGTCCAATGTTTATGAGATATGTGTTGAGCATATTATTATGTGTTATGTGATGTATGAAAATTGTTAGATTTTGCTGAGCTGTCGAGCTCAACCTTGCAAATAACCACTTTTGCAGGTTCAAGATTCATGGTAAAGTTATGTGTTACTTGAAAAACATGAATCAGATGTGATACTTCAAGATTTATACACGCTTTGGTTGCGTTATTATTATTTGAACCATGTTTAAGGTTCCGAATAATGTATTAATGTTGAATTGTAATATCGTTTTGCGATGTAAACTATTGTAGTATTAAAATAATTCT
Organism: Panax quinquefolius; assembly: GCA_020205615.1. NCBI lineage: Eukaryota > Viridiplantae > Streptophyta > Magnoliopsida > Apiales > Araliaceae > Panax > Panax quinquefolius. The sequence continues at coordinate 72,883,776 of CM035151.1, forward strand.
GAGATATTTAGATGTAAAGGTTGAGGGTTTTGGGAACGAGGGTAGTTTGTAATAGAATATTTTAGTTATTCCGCAAATTTCAATGGTTTTATTATCGTTTAATGATGTAAAATTAGAGGTTGAATGTATTATTAACGACTGAAGTCGAGAATTAAATTGTACAAATTTTGGGGTCGTTACAATAAGTCTAGAACTTGCTCAATGTAAAGAGGTAAGGTTTAGAAACTTGCATAACGATAACAAGTAGGGTTAGGAAACTTGCCTCGTGCGTAGGTTACACGTTAATTATACACGTTCCTCGATTTAATCCTACATACCATTTACATTCACAATACCAGTCAATTATAACATAACTAGCATCACAAGTTCATTCTCTTTTGTCTAAACTCTGATTATAATTATACTAATCATATCACAACACTTGTTTTCTCATAATATTAGATTTCACGAACGACTAGCTAACTATGCGTTCAATAATTTAACTAAGCATGTAAGTACCTCATTGACATGTTAAGAATATATTTTAACATTTCATTATATGTCTAACACATTTTTATGTTCTTTAGATTAGGTTACTATTACATTCCCTGAAATAAAACAATTAAAATTCTCATTCTTGGACAAACTGCATAGTGGCGTTACGGCGCCACCCTACAAAGTTAACCTCGTGTCTGTGGCTTGGCTAATGGCGCCAAGCAAAGATTTGTTGGCGCCTACGTCATGGGGGTCGGTGCCAAGATCATGCAAGACACGGCAATCCAGCTTTAAATCGATAGTCATAAAAATACAAAACAATGTGAAATCTTCCAATTAATTTATTCACACATGAATTTAAACATACCCATACATTATAATACACACATAATCATTACCCAACTTTTCTAGCATGATTTAACAAGTTAAAACATACAATTACTTGAATCAATTCATGTAATTTCATTGTTCTTGGTGATTTTGAAAGTTTTGAAGAGAAAACATGAAAAATTACATTACAGTTCGTTATAACTCCGAATCTGTCCGTTCAAAATTTATTTTCTTCGTTTTAACATGTGCTATCACAATCTACTTTTAAATTTCAAGTTAAACAACAATTTGTAGCCTACCATTTCCCATAAGGGCATATATATGAAACATTTATACTCTGTAACTTCAAAAGTCCATTTACGACATATTTGTATGCAATTGATGTTATGAAAACATACTTATATGGTAATAAAAACATGTTATGATTATATATTATCATGTTTATACACCTATATCATCAATTCATGCATTGATCACACAAATTTTGTTTTACAAAGAAGTTAAAGATAGTTTTTCACAAAATATAAGAAACGTAATTAAGGTTTGATTAAAGAGATTACCTAGTAGTGTAGATTAGTAGGAGATTAAATCCCTTTCAGATTCTTCTTCAATCACACAATTTCCCTCAAAATCTGAATTCTCTATGAACTCTCAAGTTAAAACTCTTAATTGAAATACGTAAAAAGAAACAGACTAACGCGTATAATAACTGGCAACGTTGTGGTCAGTTAATCCCATTCGTGAGTTAACTGCCCAACTTCCATTAGGGCATTGTTTGGCTAACTATTAAAAGACTATTTTCATTTAATTTAATTAGTCTTTTATTATATAGTTTAATCATGTCACACCCATTTAAACAATAACTCAAATATCTTATTTAATTTGATTTAAATAAAATATAATAATTATGTCAAAATATTAAATCTCTAATTAATTATTAAATTAATTAGAATAACATTATGCTTATTAAATAATTTATTTAATCCAATATGCTCAATTAAATACATACTTTGAATAATAAAATTTCACATTAATTTAATCAATATAACACATATAATTAAATTAATCTACCATAAATTCATCAATTAATTATTTCATCTAATAATTAAATCATCAAAAAATATTTATTTAATTCAATAAATATTCAAATTAGATTACAAAATCTCGTTCGTCACACCAAGTATCAATTTTGAACTCCAACAAGCCATATTCATAAACACATGCACTGTAAACAAATTTTTTTCTTGTTCTTTTTTAACGTAATTAGTATACTAAATCCTTGTCTAGATGTTAGTTATAGCATCACAACTACACATAAGCACAATTAACACTTTATATAACAACAGTTCATCAATTTTGAATTCACAGAGATTTTGAAATTCATGAACACATAACATGCATATATATAATATTAAGCTTATGAAAATATGCGTTCAATTGCTTGGATAATCCTTGTTAACCACAGAGAATTTCTTTGGAAATCTCAGGAATCCTCTCTCAACTCTCTCTCAAGCTCTCGCAATTTCATTGTATTCTTCTTCTTTTACTCTTAAGCCAATACCAGACCCTTTTACGTAACAAAAATTAAGACCAACGCACAAATAAACTAAACGTCTAAAACTGACGTTTTAATAAGTATAGTAATACATTATCAGTTATAAAATATATTTTATTTATTATTTTGATTTATTTTATTTATATTACTTATTATAATTCAAATTCAAAATTCAAAAGTCATAAGGCTATGTTTGGCAAAACACTTTTAAAAATAAAGACTTAATGTCTTTAAGCCTTGTTTGGCAAAACTAAATTAAACTCCTTTAATTTATTTAATAACTCATTTATAGTATAGTTTATTGTCACACTTTTATTACCAAATTAAATTAAAAAATTATAATAATTTATTTAATCCTTATCAACTCTCTAACTTAATTATTAAATTAAATTAGAATATTATCTCATAATAATTAATTTCCTTAACTCGTTAATTATTTATTTAACAAACAAATAATCAAATCAAATTAAACAAATATTTACTCCACAATAAACACATCAATTAAAATATTTATATAATTTAATGAATATTTGGAATTATAATTTAAAATTATGGATTGTTACATCCTTCCCTGCTTACAAGGATTCTGTCCCCAGAATCACAACTCAAACAAATCATTCATCACATTCTTCCCTACTTACAAGGATTATGTCCCCAGAATCAAAGACATAGATTAAACAAATAACTCAAGGTAATCTTTCATCATTTTATCTTCGAGTTCCTATATAGCTTCTTTAGCATTGTGGTTCCTCCATATCACCTTCACGGAAGGTATTACTTTACTCCTGAGAACTTGTTCTTTCCTGTTAACTATCTGGATATGAACTTCCTCATAAGACAAGATCTTATCGAACTGTAATGGTTCCTACTCGATCACATGCTTGTAATCGGGATTATACGGTCGTAACACCGAAACATGAAAAATAATGTGAACGTGTTCTAACTCTAGAGGTAGAGCTACCTCATAAGCCACCTTTCATACTCTTCGCAGCACCTCGAAGGGTCCATTAAACCTTGGGCTTAGCTTTCCCTTTTTACCAAAATAAATTTTCCCCTTCCAAGGAGAAACTTTTAAGAATGCAAAATTTCTTATATTAAACTCGCGATCTTTTCTATGTTGATCAACATACTTCTTCTGTCTGCCTTGAGAAGCTACCAATCTTATCCTGATGAGTTTAACAACCTCGGTAGTTTGTTGTACCAGTTCTAGACCTAATAGTTGATGTTCACCAACTTCATCCCAGCACAGTGGAGTTCTACACTTTACGTAAATGATAATGCTTCGTGGTGGCACACCGATAATATGCGTGGTAACTTTTGTTCAGAAGTAATTTTGCCAATGGTAAATGTTCATCCCAGTTCCCTTTGAAATCCATGATGCATCCCCTAAGTATATCTTCCAAAGTCTGGATTGTTCATTCTCTTTGGCCGTTTGTTTACGGATGGTACGCCATACTCATTCTCAGTTATGTTCCCATTCATTCTTGTAGTCTCTTCTAGAAGTTTGACGTGAATCGTGAATCTCTATCTGACACAATTGACACTGGAACTCTATGTCTCGAAATGATCTCTTTAACGTACAACTTTACCAATTGATCAAGATTGAATCTAATCTTTATTGGCAAAAAGTGTGTTGATTTCGTCAGCTTGTTCACTATTACCCAAATCGCATCGTAACCTCTCTGAGTAGTTGGAAGACCTACCACAAAATCCATTGTGATATGTTACCACTTCCATTCCGGTATTTCCAACGGTTGTAGTAATCCACTTGGTCTCTGATGCTCAGCTTTGACTCTTTGACATGTCAAGTATTTTGCGACACATTCTGCAACATCTCTTTTCATGTTTGGCCACCAAAAATGCCGTCGTAAATCTTGATACATCTTCGTACTTCCCAAATGAATCGAGTATCTTGAGTTATCAGCTTCGGTCAAGATTTCATATTTAATATCTGGTACTGCTAGAACCCAAATTCTTCCCTCAAATCTTAGTAGTCCTTCGGTATCGATCTTGTATTTCACTTCACTACCCTCAACCACTTTCTCTTTGATTTTCCCACATTCTTCATCTTATAGTTGAGCTTTCTTTACCTTGTCCACCAAAGTTAGACTAGCTTCTATCTGGAATAGTCGTTCATCGGATTCTTTTGGAAATTTTATTTCCAACTCTAGCTTTGTCATTGCTAAAATAAGCTCTTCCAACATCAACTTTTCCCGACCTTTCCGCTTCAAAGCATCTGCAACCACATTTGCCTTGCCCGGATGATAAAAAATCTCACAATCAAAATCTTTTATCAATTCCATCCATCTCCTTTGACGCATGTTCAGGTCCTTCTGTGTGAAAATATACTTCAGACTCTTATGGTCTGTATATATCTCACATTTCTCTCCATAGAGATAGTGTCTCCATATTTTTAGAGCAAATACCACCGCAGCCAACTCTAAATCATGAGTCGGGTATCCTTTCTCATAGTCCTTCAGTTGTCGTGATGCATATGCAATGACTTTGTCGTTCTGTATAAGGACACAACCTAATCCTTTATGTGAGGCATCACTATACACCATAAAGTTTCCTATATTATCTGGTAATGATAACACGGGTGCTACACTTAACTTCGTTTTCAAGTCTTGAAAAATTTCTTCACACTTCTTCGTCCAAACAAATTTTACAACTTTCCTTGTCAAAATTGTTAACGGGGTGGCAATCTTGGAAAAGTCCTGAATAAATTGCCTATAATAATCAGCCAATCCTAAGAAACTCCTCACCTCCGATGGTGTCCTTGGCTGTTCCCAATTGATTACGGCTTCAACTTTTGATGGATCCACCAAAATCCCGTCTTTGTCAATCACATGTCCAAGAAATTGTACACATTCGAGCCATAATTCACACTTAGAGAATTTTGCGTACAACTTTTTCTTTCTTAGTGTCTCCAACCTCAAACATAAATGTTCCACATGTTCTTCTTGAGTTTTGGAGTACACCAGAATGTCATCGATAAATACAACCACAAACTTGTCTAAAAATGGTTTAAACACCTTGTTCCTCAAATCCATGAATGCAGCAGGGGCGTTGGTCAAACCAAAAGACATCACTAGAAACTTATAATGTCCATACCGAGTTTTGAATGTCGTTCTAGGTATATCCTCCTTCCTTACCTTTAATTGATGATACCCATTTCTCAAATCTATTTTCGAGAAGTATCTAGCACCCTTCAATTGGTCAAACAAGTCATCTATTCTTGGCAACGAATATTTATTCTTAATAGTGACTTTGTTTAATTCCCTATAATCAATGCAAAGACGCATTGACCCATCTTTCTTCTTCACGAATAACACCGGTGCTCCCCACGATGACATACTCGGCTGAATGTATTTCTTGTCCAATAGCTTTTGCAACTATTCCATCAGTTCCTTCATCTCTACCGGAGCCATTCTGTACAGGGCCTTCGATATCGGAGCAGTTCCTGGCGCCAAATCGATGACGAACTCGATCTCTCGATCAGGCGGAATTCTTGGTAAATCCTCCTGAAACACATCTACAAATTCCCTAATCACTGGTATCTCTTCCAGTTTAACCCCCTTCCTCTGAGTATCAACTATGTAAGCTAAATACCCCACACAGCCTTGACTCAAAAACTTCTTGGCCTGCATAATCGTCAGACATCTTGTGAGAGCCCCAAATTCGGGTCCCAAATCACCACAGATCTGGTACAATCATTCTATAACTATTGCGGAAGATATAAACATAAATTGTTTATACAATAAACTTTACTGAGGGGTTCATAAACATTTCATATAACTATGAATCAAGAATGTCACATAAGTATGAGTTTTAAGAACTCGTACTTAACCTTATATTCTCCACCTATAACCTATCTATCTGTTATACACATGAGAAAGGAATCACCCTCTTAACATGCATATAGCAAATAGCGCGACACAAACATTTCAATGATTATCATTGCCAGAAACTAAGTGGTTTTTACACCAAGTACAATTCCACGCCTATACAAGGAATCATACAACTCAGCTGCCGACATGAGTCCTCAATTAAAATCCCCTCCTAATCTTAACTCCCTTCTCAATACGAATTTTCATTTAATCCGTATTCATAATCCTTTTCTAAATCTGTACCAATTCACACAGCAATCTTGCTGTAAACTTTCCAATCATCAGATTGATTCTTTCCCCGTATTATAACCTTATCAGTTTACGGAGTGATCTTATCGTATATATTATGATTTATTTCTATGTCTTGATTGTTTTGTTTTACGATCTCCTATCCCTGTACTTTCAGTCTTTTAGACTCTATCTATTCACCACTACTGTTCAACTTTATTATCAGAGTTAGGGAACTCCGTATCTTTACAACTCGCCTAGATTCATCTTTGAATCATACCGACCAACTAACTCTATGTGAGTTAGATCTTATCCTAATCACTGCGGTTGTTAGTCTCAAGTATTCCTGCCTAAGGTTTAGAACCAACAGCTTTGATACCAACTGTGACATTCCCGAATCCGAGGTCCCGAATCACCGCTGATCCGGTTCGATCATTCTAACACTATTGCGGAAGATATAAACATAAATTGTTTATACAGTAAACTTTACACACTATTCCCCAAGGTCGAGTAACCTTAACTTATACACAATTCATAAACTATCTAACACCTAACATTAATATCAAACTATACTATTACAAATTAGTTTTGCACATTTATCCCAAGTTTGAACTTGGCATTAACCTTTTCTCAGTATCCCAAACGCATTCGCCTTTATCTCTGCAATGTTTATCATGATATAGCAAGAGTGAGCATGAAAGTTCCCAGCAAGTTTAAATTTATATAAGGATATATCATGATTGAAAGAGTCTGAATAATAAGCTGGCTATAATAAATCAATATAGTTGTGAATTAGCACAAACAAACTTTTGACTGAACAAGTATTAAACATGAACAATTATATCTGGACCAACTAGTAATGAAGGTGATCAGCCTTTCATACCTGACTTATACATGCAATATGTACAGAGTACAATTCTACATGGCAATCAGCAATGATTATCCATAAACATATCTGAATGAAACAACTCTAAGTAGAGTTAAGTAAAACTTGCATGTTTCATTGATTATCGCTACGCATTATAATAGGCTTTGTCTGATCGAAGACCTAATATATAAATAATATAGATTGCTAAGTTAGAATAATATCATCACAATATAATACTATTATATATATATATATATACATAGAATAACCTAAATACATAACACATAACCCTATCAGTCTATAACACACATAAAACTTAACATCAAGTCAGACTATTTAAGTCTGAGTTGAATCCGACAAAATTCTAACATCCCGACGACGGTCTAGTCGGACAATATTTCGAGTTTAAGTTCAATTAAACTCCGACTAACACTTAAAAGTCAGCTTAGATAATTTATTTATTAGTCAAAACATTTTCAATATCTCATAAAAAATTCAAATAATTTAATAGTATTTATTTCATTATCTAATATTATTAATCATTTAATAATATTTTAATCATTCTTAATAATATTCAAATCACTTATTTATATAAATAATAAAGATCTTATACATTTTAAGATGTAAATATTTTATGTCATGAAGCTTAAACTATTTATATTCCATTTCAGAAATATCGTTTACCTTTACTCGCAATTTCGATGTTAAAAGCAAATTTATAGCTTTTATACTAAAACTCAATTTACTATTATATTTCTTTAATTTAAATAATTTTATATTTTTTGTCCTTTCATGAGTCAACATGCAATGATTCTCTCATATATACATATTTTTATTCGCTAGCACATTCACTTTATTTTTCGTTTTATAATTATTCGCATTTTTTCTTTATATATTAAATATATATATATTCCGTTACTTAAATCTCAGCTTGATCAAAAACCGCTATTTGAGCCCCGGAAACCTCAAAATATCATTTTTATGATTAATACAATTTTCAAAGGTTTCACGTTCTTCGTTGCACCACAAAATAATTTTATAAGCAACTATAGATTTTATTTCGCTTAAGTATGTAATTTATATTTATTACATATTTTTATTGCTTTATTTTAACCCGAAAGGATGTTTTCCGGCATAAAATATTACTTATAGTCAAATCTCGCCCCGTAATATTTTATTAGATATATTATAACTTATTATTTTGCCAGAACGTGATTCGAAACGTCGAACGTCAAAATCGCTCGACGAGCCGACGCTCGGCGTTCGCTCGGTTTTAAGTTCTGACATGCTCCTTTGTAGATTTTTAATTCTCAAATCGTGAATCAAATAAGAGTGAAATTTTGGGCATAGTATAGACCTCATGTCATAGTATTTTTATAAAATTTCTAACCGCAAAAACAAACAATAGAAACCATTCGAAACAGGTTTCAAAAATGGCTTCAGCAGCCAGCTGTAGTGCTTAGCGAGTAGCACACTTTACGATTTTTCCACGCCTTTCTCGTTTATCAGAAAATTTCCAACTTTGGATATGTTATACATGGTATACCAAAGTATTTTTGAAAAATATAACCCAGCAAGTTCAGACCTCTTAGGCAGCCTAAAACAGACCCCAAAAATGTCCACTCGTTGTTTTCATCTTTTTCCCAAATTTATCCTCTTTTACTAAAACAGACATAACTTTTTCGTTTTAAGATATTTTTAGGCGATTCTTGAGCCCAAGCGAAGCTAACTTCCGGGAATACAACTCTTTCCTACTGACCTTTTCCCAGATTTCGAACATATCAGCCCTGAAATTCCGTTCAAGTGGACTGCACCGCACTTGTTGGACAGTTTTGACACTACTACTTTGAAATGTCATAACTCTCTCCTCCGAAGTCGGATTTAGTCCATTCTGGAGTCTATGGAAAGCTTATTTAGTGTGCCATAACATATCAAAAGCCCATAATTTTTAAAGCAATCTATCTGACACCGAATTTTCTGTTTAGGGGCAGCAGTCCACTAGTTTTCTATGTTTTAAAAACTGTTAATACTTTTCTTTCTTTGATCAAGTTTTCTTAACACCAAAAATAGTTAGATCTAAACATGAAACACTCTAAAACTTGTAGATCAAGAGTTTTAAGATACAAGATCATAAGCTCATGATTTGATTTAAAACAATCAAATCAAATTACATAATTTAATTACTAGAATTTAGTTTGTTATACCTAGTTCTTATGAAATCCTTCTTTTTCCACAAAAGAGCTTGATGAAGCATGGAAAATTCTTCTCCCCTTTCTTCTTCAAGTGGCTGCCGACCACTTCCTTTTCTCTCTCTCTCTCTCTCTCTCTCTTTCTCTTTCTCTCTCTTTTTCTCTTTCTCTCTCATATCTCTTGGTATCTTATCTTCCTCTCTCTCTTATCTTTAGGTTGCTTCCATATCTAAACAAATCTTAGAAAATCAAATAAAATCACATGTGCTCTCTCACTCTCTCTTAGCCACCCACCACCTCTCCTTTCCCTTCCCAAATTGCCCCAATTATTTGTTTTCCTTATCTAGCTTTTCATTTCATTTGCATTTGTATTTGCCTTATATCTTGACCAATACCTTAAAGTTTGACTTGGGTCATGGTTTGGACCTTAGCTTGGGCTTAAACTAAATAAAACAATTGGGCTTCCATGTAATAATCATTTGAGCCCTTTCATAATTCATTTGGGCTCTCTAATTAATTTGCTTGGGCCATGTCAAAAATTATGGGTCCATCACACTAATCTTTACATTACCGTAATTATTTAATTAGAGTTTCTAACTCACTCTTTTGAAATTTAAATATTTATTTACATAATTTAATTATGTAACCCAATTAAGTTAGATTTAAAATAATTAATAAAGTGAGATAATAAAATTAATCTCTTAGGTTAGTATACTAGTATAAAATTTAAATATTAGTACTTTACACTTGTTATAACCCTTGGGTCATTTAATTCTCATTTCTAATATATAATATTAGGTTATATAATTTTCTCATTCATTCTATTTATTTATTAAATAAATATATACATATTTACAATATATATTTATTTAATCACTCATTTACTTTACATAAGTCACTATACACAAAATCACATAAGTCCTTCATAAAACTTTTAAATTCACACTCTATTTCCAGTTTAGGTCTTATTATTTAACCTTTATTTAATTAATTAAGATTTTATTAAATATCTAAATTCTCGGGTTGTCACATTCACCCCTTCTTCTAAAAATTTCGTCCCCGAAATTTACCTTACACCTTATACCATGCACCATACAACATTCATACACAACATCACATACTACCCAATATATTTCTTACCAGAGTAAAAATTTTCAAATGTGCTGAGGTGTTAAATAGACTATTGTCTGTCATTTTCGCAAAGGTTATATGGAAATTCATCCGCTAACCGTCATAACTTACGGACATAATGGGTAATTAGCCCGATATGCCCTGTACTTATAAAGTACTGATTGTCGAATCTGTTTCTCATCTCTGCCATAGGCACAAAAATTTTACCCCAGTCTTATCGGATTCCTCACCAAAATAATTTGGTTCAGAAATTTTTTTTCAATGAACACTTAGAGTTTTCATAACATTAGTCTAGCTGAATCGAATAGCGTAGACTCATATCAATAATTCAATTCAATCAAATTATTTAGGTGTAGTGTAAACTCCGTTGGCAAATTAAAATTTTAAAAATATATTTTTGAGAATGACGTCATGATGTCGTACTGTATTAACAATCCGTTTGAGGATGCCATCATTATATGACTTTGTCATAACACATCATACAATAGTGGAACAATGATTTTTAGATCGAATTCACACTAAGTATTCCTGTATTTATAACTCTATCATCTTTTTATCATCTCTACACCAGGTTACATGGTACATAAGTGATAAATAAAATAAATTTTGATATTTCAAATCATCTTCGTCTAGTTGAAACAAGTAGCATAGACTATACTTTAAACCGTTCCAAAAATGATTACGAGTCTACATTTTTTTTAAAAGCACATAGTGCGTATTTGGCTTGATGTCAAAATTTCGAAGTCTAGCATAGCTAGGAGTTTTGGAAAACTTATGTCTTCACTAATGATCAGTTGCTTAGTAATCTATCTATTTCTATTATCCTCAATACTCCATTTACACACAACTATACCCAGTTCGTCAAACCACACTTATGAGTTCATGAACTTGCCACAATCACATGAATTTAAGAACTTGTCCTAAACAGACCTTTGGCGTCCATTCGCTGAGGGGTTCATAAACATTTCATATAAATATGAATCAAGAATATCACATAAGTATGAGTTTTAAGAACTTGTACTTAACCTTATATTCTCCACCTATAACCTATCTATTTGTTATACACATGAGAAAGGAATAACCCTCTTAACATGCATATAGCAAATAACGCGACACAAATATTTCAATGATTATCATTGCCAGAAACTAAGTGGTTTTTACACCAAGTACAATTCCCCACCCATACAAGGAATCATACAACTCAGCTGCCGACATGAGTCCTCAATTAAAATCCCCACCTAATCTTAACTCCCTTTTCAATACGAATTTTCATTTAATCCGTATTCATAATCCTTTTCTGAATCTGTACCAATTCACACAGCAATCTTGCTGTAAACTTTCCAATCATCAGATTGATGTTTTCCCCATATTATAACCTTATCAGATCACGGAGTGATCTTATCGTATATATTATGATATATTTATATGTCTTGATCATTTTGTTTTACGATCTCCTATCCTTGTACTTTCAGTCTTTTAGACTCTATCTATTCACCACTACTGTTCAACTTTATTATCAGAGTTAGGGAACTCCGTATCTTTACAACTCGCCGAGATTCATCTTTGAATCATACCAACCAACTAACTCTGTGTGAGTTAGATCTTATCCTAATCACTGCGGTTATTAGTCTCAGGTATTCCTACCTAAGGTTCATAACCAACAGCTTTGATACCAACTGTGACATTCCCGAATCCGAGGTCCCGAATCACCGCGGATCCAGTTCGATCATTCTAACACTATTGCGGAAGATATAAACATAAATTATTTATACAATAAACTTTACACACTATTCCCCAAGGTCGAGTAACCTTAACTTATACACAATTCATAAACTATCTAACACCTAACATTAATATCAAACTATACTATTACAAATTAGCTGCACATTTTATCCCAAGCTAAACATGGCATTAACCTTTTCCTGTATCCGAACGCATTCGCCTTATCTGCAATGTTTATCATGATATAGCAAGAGTGAGCATAAAAGTTGCCCAGCAAGTTTAAATTTATATAAGGATATATCATGATTGAAAGAGTCTGAATAATAAGCTGGCTATAATTCATCAATATAGTTGTGAATTAGCACGAACAAACTTTTGACTGAACAAGTATTAAACATGAACAATTATATCTGGACCAACTAGTAATGAAGGTGATCAGCCTTTCATACCTGACTTATACATGCAATATGTACAGAGTACAATTCTACAGGGCAATCAACAATGATTATCCATAAACATATCTGAATGAAACAACTAGAGTTAAGTAAAACTTGCCTGTTTCTTGATTATCGCTACGCATTATAATAGGCTTTGTCTGATCGAAGACCTAATATATAAATAATATAGATTGCTAAGTTAGAATAATATCATCACAATATAATACTATTATATATATATATATATATATATACATAGAATAACCTAAATACATAACACATAACCCTATCAGTCTATAACACATAAAACTTAACATCAAGTCAGACTATTTAAGTCTGAGTTGAATCCGACAAAATTCTAACATCCCGATTGACTCAGCCTACAGTGGACAATATTTCGAGTTTAAGTTCAATTAAACTCCGCCTAACACTTAAAAGTCACTTTAGATAATTTATTTATTAGTCAAAACATTTTCAATATCTCATAAAAAAATTCAAATAATTTAATAGTATTTATTTCATTATCTAATATTATTAATCATTTAATAATATTTTAATCATTCTTAATAATATTCAAATCACTTATTAATATAAATAATAAAGATCTTATACATTTTAAGATGTAAATATTTTATGTCATGAAGCTTAAACTATTTATATTCCATTTCAGAAATATCGTTTACCTTTACTCGCAATTTCGATGTTAAAACAGGTACCGCATAGCTTTTATACTAAAACTCAATTTACTATAATATTTCTTTAATTTAAATAATTTTTATATTTTTTTGTCCTTTCATGAGTCAACACAGACCGTTCTCTCATATATACATATTTTATTCTGCTAGTACATTCACTTTATTTTTCGTTTTATAATTATTCGCATTTTTGCTTTATATATTAAATATATATATATATTCGTTACTTAAATCTCAGCTTGATCAAAAACCGCTTTTTGAGCCCCGGAAACCTCAAAATATCATTTTTATTATTAATACAATTTTTCAAAGGTTTCACATTCTTCGTTGCACCACAAAATAATTTTATAAGCAACTATAGATTTTATTTAAGCTTAAGTATGTAATTTATATTTATTACATATTTTTATTGCTTTATTTTAACCGAAAGGATGTTTTAAGCATAAAATATTACTTATAGTCAAATCTTGCCTTCGTAATATTTTATTAGATTTATTATAACTTATTATTTTGATGAGCATTGATTGAAACGTCGAACGTCAAAATCGCTTTCGACAATGACGCTATCTCGGCGTTCATTGCTTTTTTAAGTTTCGACACGCTCTTTTGCGATTTTAATTCTCAAATCGTGAATCAAATAAGAGTGAAATTTTGGGCATATTATAGACCTCATGTCATAGTATTTTTATAAAATTTCTAACCACAAAAACAAACAATAGAAACCATTCGAAACAGGTTTCAAAAATGGCTTCAGCAGCCAGCTGCAGTGCTTAGCGAGTAGAACACTTTACGATTTTTCCACGCCTTTCTCGTTTATCAGAAAATTTCCAACTTTGGATATATTATACATGGTAGACCAAAGTATTTTTTTAAAAATATAACACAGCAAGTTCAGACCTCTTAGGCAGCCTAAAACAGACCCCAAAAATGTCCACTCGCAACAGTTTTCATCTTTTTCCTAGATTTACCCTCTTTTACTAAAACAGTCATACCTTTTTCGTTTTAAAACATTTTTAGGCGATTCTTGAGCCCAAGCGAAGCTAACTTCCGGGACTACAACTCTTCCCTACAGACCTTTTTCCAGATTCCGAACATATCAGCCCAGAAATTCCGTTCAAGTGGACTGCACCGCACTTGTTGGACAGTTTTGACACTACTACTTTGAAATGTCATAACTCTCTCCTCCGAAGTCGGATTTAGTCCGTTCTGGAGTCTATGGAAAGCTTATTCAGTGTACCATAACATATCAAAAGCCCATAATTTTTAAAGTAATCTAGCTAACACCGAATTTTCTGTTTAGGGGCAGCAGTCCACTAGTTTTCTATGTTTTAAAAACTGTTAATACTTTTCTTTCTTTGATCAAGTTTTCTTAACACCAAAAATAGTTAGATCTAAACATGAAACACTCTAAAACTTGTTGATCAAGTGTTTTAAGATACAAGATCATAAGCTCATGATTTGATTTAAAACAATCAAATCAAATTACATAATTTAATTACTAGAATTTAGTTTGTTATACCTAGTTCTTATGAAATCCTTCTTCTTCCACAAAAGAGCTTGATGAAGCATGGAAAATTCTTCTCCCCTTTCTTCTTCAAGTGGCTGCCGACCACTTCCTTTTTTCTCTCTCTCTCTCTCTCTCTCTCTCTCTCTTTTTCTCTTTCTCTCTCATATCTCTTGGTATCTTATCTTCCTCTCTCTCTTATCTTTAGGTTGCTTCCATATCTAAACAAATCTTGGGAAATCAAATAAAATCACATGTGCTCTCTCACTCTCTCTTAGCCACCCGCCACCTCTCCTTCTTTCCCTTCCCAAATTGCCCCAATTATTTGTTTTCCTTATCTAGCTTTTCATTTCATTTGCATTTGTATTTGCCTTATATCTTGACCAATACCTTAAAGTTTGACTTGGGTCATGGTTTGGACCTTAGATTGGACTTAAACTAAATAAACAATTGGGCTTCCATGTAATAATCATTTGAGCCCTTTCATAATTCATTTGGGCTCTCTAATTAATTTGCTTGGGCCATGTCAAATATTATGAGTCCATCACACTAATCTTTACATTACCGTAATTATTTAATTAGGGTTTCTAATTCACTCTTTTGAAATTTAAATATTTATTTACATAATTTAATTATGTAACCCTATTAAGTTAGATTTAAAATAATTAATAAAGTGAGATAATAAAATTAATCTCTTAAGTTAGTATACTAGTATAAAATTTAAATATTAGCACTTTACACTTATTATAACCCTTGGGTCATTTAATTCTCATTTCTAATATATAATATTAGGTTATATAATTTTCTCATTCATTCTATTTATATATTAAATAAATATATACATATTTACAATATATATTTATTTAATCACTCATTTACTTTACATAAGTCACTATACACAAAATCACATAAGTCCTTTATAAAACTTTTAAATTCACACTCTATTTCCAGTTTAGGTCTTATTATTTAACCTTTATTTAATTAATTAAGATTTTATTAAATATCTAAATTCTCGGGTTGTCACACATCTCGCATGTCTAGGCAATCTGCTACCATAGAAAACTACATTTGACGGAGTCATAAGGTTTAAACATTTTTTTGACAATCAATTATCGCTCCGTAATTGAACAGCTAATTTGTTCCCAATATAACATCAAATTCTCCAAGTTTAATCGGGATTAAATCTACTATCATGACATTCCCCTTAATATTCATCCTACAATTCTTGTATACGAACCTAACAGGAATAACCTCCCTATTCGCAATTTCTATGTTTAAAGGGAAATTCAATTCTTCGCTAGGCAATCCTAACTTCTTAGCAAATTCATCAGATATAAACGAGCAAGTAGCACCTGAACCAAATAATACATAAGCATCTATATCATTGATTGGGATAATACCTGACACAACATCTTTTGATTGAACATCATCATGCACAGTCATGTTGAAGGTTCTGGCTGTGGGCATGTTTGATGACGTTGGTCTAGCAATGGTCAATGTACCTCCACTGCTACCTCCCTTGCTTCCCATTATCTCTCCAGCTTTCTTTTTAGGGCACTCGCGAGCAAAATGATCATTTGATCTGCATGTGTAACAAACATTCTTCTTTGGTTGATGGCATTTGAGGCAATGTGACCCTCCTGGCCACAGTTGAAGCATACTCGCTTACCCCTTAAGCACATGCTAGTGTGATTCTTTCCGCATGTAGTACATGCTTCAAATTTCTTTTATTGATGGCTACCTTATTGGTTTCCAGTACCAACACTTGCATTCCACTTCCTCTTCAAGTTATTACTACCATTTCCACCACCACTACCACCATTCTTACCTTCACCTTCGTTCTTCTTCTTTCTTTGTTCTTGATTGTATTTTGTTACAGCCTCGCCTCCACACCCAGCAAGAATTGCCTTCTCAAGCACCGCTGCACACGTCTTCAACTGGAACAGAGAGACTCGGTTACACCATTAGGGCTTCAGTCCCTGTTCAAACCAACTCGCTTTGCGCTCATCCGTGTTCACTTGATATGGCGCAAACCTCGCCAACTCATTAAATTTCGTGACATATTCTGATACCGTTATTGTGCCCTGCTTTAGTTCTAAAAACTGCACTTCCATCTGATTCTTTGAACTCTCTGGGAAATATGTCTCAAAGAATATTTTCTTGAACCTTTCCCAAGTCATCACTCCTTGACCTCCTCTAGTTTTATTAGCTTGACACCAATAACTGGCCTCTGCTTTCAACATGAATATTGCAAAAGTAGTCTTCTGGTTCTCACCAACCCTATCAACATCAAATACCTTCTCTATTTCCATGATCTAGGTCTGTGCGTCAACCGGATTCATGGTTCCACAGAATTCTGGTGGTCCAACAGCCTTGAAGTCCTTAAATGTCACTGTTTGATTCTGTGGCTGATTCTGCAATGCTCCCGTTAGTAACATCACTAACTGCTGAACTGGGTTAGCCTCAACATTGTTGTTATTGGTAGATCCCTCAGGGGTTCTTTGTCATGGTTGACGTCTTGGGGGCATTTTCTGATTAGAACACACTTATTAGATTATTACTCAATTTCTTTTAAGTATTTTCTACTTAATTTGCACACCATAAAAGATCATTACATAACATATAACATCTTGAATAAAATAATAACTTTTATTCATTCATAATCTTTTAAAAAACATAAGAACAATAGCATTACTGCTATTTACATTACTTTCATGAACTACTAAAGTTTCAGGATAACATCATCATCATCATCATATCCCATTGGTTACATAACACTTGGGATTTACATCTTATTTATCATATTATTAATCGCATATCAGATGCATTCCCTACAATGTCCTACTAAGATGTTGTGTAGCCTTACGACGCTCTTCTTCCATAATACAGAACATTATTCTGCGATCTAACATGTACGATGGCAGCGTCTCAAACTGAATCGGATAATACATAACTCGATCTTGAGCTCGATTAATCACGGTGTTAATACATTATTCATCTCCTCCATCTTGATCTTCTTGGCTTGTGCTTCCCCCTCTGCTACTCCTGCACACTGAGAAGCTTTCTCAAATGCGTCTTCAACTCTTCCTCTCTTGCCGGATTCTTCTTTTAGTTTGTTCTTCAGCTCCGCGATCTCCTTTGTCATTTGCTCGTTCTCTCCTTCAATGTGAATCAGCTTCCATTCGACATTCCTCAGACGTCCATCTAGGTCTCGAATCTCATCGTCCTTCTGTGCCATCGAGGTCATCTATTCAGCTACTATCTCTTCCAACTCCTCGACTCTATCCTGAAATTCCACATTGCGGTTGTATACCTCGTCATATATACGGGCTGAAATCGAGTTTGGTGGAAACTCTTCTTCCTCATCATCCTCATCCTCATCCGACTGTGGCAGCTCAACGGGGTCCTCCTCATCCGTCTCTACCTCATCATCCTCCTCAGGTAAACCCTCATGCTCAACCACTGTAACCAACGGAGATGACTCCCGTGGCAGTAGTTATTCCCAAACCACCTGAATGTCTCGAGGCTCGGTTGCATCTGGGGTCCTTCTTCCCTAGCCTGGCTGGATTCTCCTACATTATCCATCCTGAAAACAAAATTTTAAATTTTAATTAGTAATCATTACTATTCGACACTCACGAGCACATAGGTTGAAATCACATAAGCACATAAGTGTTTTATTACTTTTTCCTTAAAACTCGATAAGAGTTTATCACCACTATCTTTTCAAAGGTTATTTCCTAAGGCTTTTCCCCACCTAAGATTCATAACCTAAAGCTTTGATACCAACTTGTGACACCCCCAAATCTGGGTACATCATTCCCACAAGATTTGGTGTTCACTTGATAAAAACATTCATTTCTAACTACCCAAATATAATATGCTTTAACAATAAACCTTCCCATTAAAGGATTACATTAATAAGTTCAATAAAATCTCCTAGGTTATCTAACCTTTAAATACAAATATCATGTAAGACCCCAACTTATTATTAATGAAATTTAATTTTCTCTATTTATTATTTTGAAATAGTAAGGGTTGATTTGATTAATGTGGATAGTTAGGGGTAAAATACGTAAATACTTCAAAATAAACAAGTGGTTATAAAATATTCATTGTTGTCGGGGAATATTCGTTTGGTCGTGGAATATTCAAATCGTTTGGGAATATTAACGACGATGGTAATGACCATGTGTGGGCCCCATAACTGAAAGCGATTGGATGAAGAAAACGATAAATATAAGTGGTTTAAAAATAACGGCGTGGTTGTTAAGTTATCATTGTTAAAATACCGGTGGTTAAAAACACAATAGATTTGCAGTATTGCACCAATTATTGATTCTTACGTAAGAAGGCACTACTCAATAATGGTTACGATAATTCTTTATTCAAATATTTTATTGAGTTAATAATTGTTTGCGTTGATATTTTATATATTTTCATTGTTGTCGTTTGCTACGGTATTTTTCATTATCGAAGCAATAATTCATATTATCCGAATAATATTATTAGATAACATTATTGGCAATGTCTAGAAAGTTACGTCTCAAGGAGAGGTTTGGTCACCTAATCAAGGCGCCAAGAAGAAGAAATTCTTATTGAAAGCCCCTCTCTTCCAGGAACCGCACGGTCATCAATATTGTGATTCTGTAATATTATTTGTGAATAATTAATTATTGATTCATATGATGAGAAAATATTGATTTTATGTGGATATAGATGGAGAAAAATTTTAATGTGACAATTGTTGAAAATTGAAATTTTATCTTTTTCGATAAAATAATTCATTTAAATATATTATTATATTTTAATAATATAATAATGGTGATATTTTTACAACGAATGTGGGATATATGAGTATCTGAGGAGGAAGAGTATTTTTTGTTGCAATAAATGTTTAAAACATGTTAAACATGTTGGTGGACCCCATTTATTGGTGAAATTTGATTATACCGTAAAATAGCCCGTTTGTGGATTTGGTCAATTTTGTTTTGAATTCGGAAAAACTTTCTTACGCAAAGTTGTAGAGAATTGAATTTCCTATAAAAATCGCGAGATTCGAATTTTCTGATAAAAGGGCTATTTATTGTGAATTATTGAAGTTCAAGTTCAAATAATTGATTTTTGGAAGTTTTAATTATTATTTTAAAGAAAACATTTTTTGCATTTAAGTGGGCTAACATGTGATATTAATTGCTGAAATCAGATCTTCAAAGATGGGCTAAGGAAATTTATAATATATATTAATATTTTATTAAATTTTACGCTTTGTGTTAAAGATTTTCCTATAAATAGGGTGCTTAGGTTAGAATTGAAAATCACACCGTAAACCGAAGTTTTCTCTATATTATCGCGTATTCTTGTGAGTATTTTGAGTATACTTTGAGTATTGTTAGGCGGTGCAAGTTCCTTCAAAGAATTCCAATTTGTAAGTACTTAATCTTTCGAGGTAAGGGATATTATTTTTTCGTAATGATATTATTTCTTCAATATCATTATGTTGAAATATTGATCTGAAGTTTTATCAAATTTGGAACTTTTGGTGTCGGAGTTACTATTCACGATACGACACTTTCACGATATCTATGACCTTATTCACGAATATTTAAGACTATTCATCGAAAAATAAAATTTTTCTTTTCGTCCAAAATATTTATTCGGATACTAGCTTTGATTGTATCCATGTTTTGATCATTCTTGAATTTTACACCACCGCGGTTATTTTTGAGGTATTTTGGACGTGAATAAAATAAAGTACGTAATCCTTAATCCTTAATCCTTGTCATTTTGTTTTTCTTTGGATTCGTTTCTTTAAAAATATTTTTCATCATCTTGATCTTAAATGATGATATTATGGAATATCTTTGCCTGTAGTGCAAAGATGAATGATTTCTGAAGAATATCTTTGGCACGTAGTGCAAAGATGAGCAGTGTTTAGATGAACATAATTAACTAATGATGAATATCTTTGGCTTTTGTAGAAAAGATGAATATGTGATTCCAAATATATATTGATTGATGTTACGGGGATAAAAGATAGGCGATGAACTTTTAAATTCATACATGGAAGATAGTAGTTTGCATTCTCTACTTAACTCTTCTAATGAATTATTATTTCACTGCGAATATTGATTTAAAATTTGTTGTCTATTGTATTTTATTAGATTTTTTCTGTTGAAGACTAACGGTAATTTGTTGTATATTATCTTAGTCATAATATTCTTTATCGAGCTAGTTGAGCTCACCTTTTCCTTTTTGTTCCATTTTTCTCGTGGAGGCGAGAATATAGCGAGTCACGAGCCTGGGTATGGAATGAAGGTTCTAGAGAGAGTTGTTTAGTAGTCCTCACCATTTTTGTAAAATAATATATCAATAAATGTGATGAGGATTTATTTGAGTATAGATATTGTCTAGAAGATAATATTTGTATTTAAACTCACAGTTTTACTGTTGTAATAATAAAGTTGTAGTTGTTTCTGTACCATATATTGACAACTCAGAATGGGTGATGTATACCTATTTTGGGGGCGTCACATATCAAGTGCGGAAAATTAAATAATTAAATCACAATATTTAAATTAGAGTCTGCCAATATAAAAGTCAACTGGTTTACAAGTCTTCAATACTTGTTCATCTTTCCTTTCCCTTTACTGGTAGTAGGTTCATCGACCTTCTCAACTTTAGTTGTAATAGTTATATAAGCAAGAGTGAGCAAACAATGCTCACTTGAAGTGACAATGAATAATATATCATAACAACCACCAAATGAATAGGCTCAATAGAACTGAATAATATTCTCTATTAATGATAATCAGGAACATAATTCGAAATATATATATCTGAGGATCATAAGACCACGAACTATGTCCAAAGTTATAAGTATTCTTTCAACTTAAACCTAAATAGCCATAAGACTGTAGGGACTTCTCGTACTTAGGGGGATCTGCCCTTCGTACAATGTATTGTTCACAAACATCTAAATGCTTTGCGTAAATTATCCCATGTAATAGGGTTGTTCATCTCAGCATTTAGAATACAAGTCCGCACCAAAGTAAGTTTGGTTTGAATATGTTTCAAGGTAATTTAGAGTTTAACGAACATCAACAAAGGATTAATTGAATAAAAAAATATAATAACAATATGTTATGGAATAAGTCATAGATGAATCAACATTTGTATGTTAGGGTCATGCTTTAGAAATTAACTAAAAGCATAAACATTGAATAACGTAACATACCTTGCTTGGACAATATTAATCTAAGGTTAGAATGTTGTTTAGAATTGAATTATTCAGCATGCATAATAAATAGCAATTTGAACGATAAAACTTGTTCAACATAAGTGTATCAGAATTTAGAAGCTTGCATGCTAAGAAATAAGTTAAAGTAGGAAACATTCTCAAAGTAAGAGTTAGGTTAAATAGCTTTGCACGAATATAATTAAATTGTATAAATAAGATTATGAATAACGTGCTCAATAGTAAACAAGGTAGGTTAAAGAAAACTTACATACTAAGAAACAAGTTAAAGATCAGAAAAAATTGCCTTGCGTGTAAGCTAAATCGTAATAACTCGATTCTCAGTATCATGTATGGCTTGGTTTTAATCATATAGTCAAGTTATACTATTACCATAAGTCATTAATTGTTAATAATATTCTTACTATTGGTCCTATAACACCATCACATTTTAACAGTCCCAACATTGCACCTTATCAACAATTACATACTTTAGTATAATAAAACAAACTTCCTGGCCACACTGCTAACCGGCGTTGCGGCTCCCCAGTTTACACTTGGGAGCAATGACTGTGGCATGAGGCCTAAGTGCCTAGCTCAATACAAGGGCCGTGAGACTTGGCATTCATGGGCAGTTGAGTCAAGCGCCATGGCGCAAGTTGATTCAAGGGCAACGCGAGCACAGGCAAAGCCAAATTTGTCCTACACTTAGTTTCTAGCAACCAATTTAACCCGTAATACTTATATATATTTCATATAAACATTACCCATCATATATATATACTGATTTAGAACAATTAACAACAACTACAATCAAATTAAGTATTTTGAATTCCACATTTTTGCCAAAAACTCCATTTTTAACATACTTTACAAAATTTACATTCTGATCACCATTGTACGCCAAATTAACTCATTTAAGCTACGTTCTCTTCGTTACTTACTGAATTAATACATTCAAGACTCAATTTACAGACTAGTTTACAAACCAAGTATTAATTTTGAACTCCAACAAGCCATATTCATACACACATGCGCTGTAAATAGTTTTTTTTTCTTGTGTTTTTTTGAACGTAATTAGTAAACTAAATCCTTGTCTAGTTGTTAGTTATAGCATCACAACTACACATAAGCACAATTAACACTTTATATAACAACAGTTCATCAATTTTGAATTCACAGAGACTGTGAAATTCATGAACACAGAACATACATATATATAATATTAAGCTTATGAAAATATACCTTCAATTGCTCGGATAATCCTTGCTAACCATAGAGAATTTCTTTGGAAATCTCAGGAATCCTCTCTCAACTCTCTCTCAAGCTCTCGCAATTTCATTGTATTCTTCTTCTTTTACACTTAAGCCAATACCAGGCCCTTTTACGTAACACAAATTAAGACCAACGTACAAATAAACTAAACGTCTAAAACCGACGTTTTAATAAGTATAGTAATAAGTTATCAGTTATAAAATATATTTTATTTATTATTTTGATTTATTTTATTTATATTATTTATTATAATTCAAATTCAAAATTCAAAATTCAAAAGTCAAGGCTATGTTTGGCAAAACACTTTTAAAAATAAAGACTTAATGTCTTTAAGCCTTGTTTGGCAAAACTAAATTAAACTAATTTAATTTATTTAATAACTCATTTATAGTATAGTTTATTGTCACACTTTTATTACCAAATTAAATTAAAAACATTATAATAATTCATTTAATCCCTATCAACTCTCTAACTTAATTATTAAATTAAATTAGAATATTATTTCATAATAATTAATTTCCTTAACTCATTAATTATTTATTTAACAAATAAATAATCAAATCAAATTAAACAAATATTTACTCCACAATAAACACATCAATTAAAGTATTTATATAATTCAATAAATATTTGGAATTATAATTTAAAATTCTGGATGGTTACAGTATGTGGATTGACTGATGACCAAATCTCATTGATCATAAATATATGAGATATTAAGTCAATGCATATGTACGTGTTAGAGAACGATGTACTAGACAGACCCACCATGAGAATTCTATGTGGAGCATTATGCGAAGTGTCATTAGCAATTCTCATAGTGACAATGATGTAATGATCATCCGACCTGAAATCACTATATTACTACACGGGAATTTATGTACTTTGATATCATCAAAGGTCACCTTTAATAGGGTGGACTAGAAAGGTGATTATTGGGTACATCATGAATCGTGTGAGCAATATGAGTGATCTAGATGGAATTTAACCCTCCTATATATTAGGAGTGATATCCATAGGCTTCTTGATTGAGTAGGACTATGAAATGCATGGTCATGCTCAAATAGAGATTTGTTTCATATAGTTTACTCATTGATCAAGAAAATTCAGATTAAATTATGAAGAGTATGACACATTCCATGACTCGAGTTTAATCTAGGATGTCAAGGTTAAAAGGATTAAATTACATTGAAACATTGGTCATGAAAAGGTTGCATCGAATCATCGATCTTATTATTACTTGGGTAGCAGTGATGCATTACTAGATGTCGCTCACTGTTTATAATTTTATAATATGATTTTGAAATTATTGACAACGTAATAATAACCTATAGGGTCACACACATAGAACGTAATTAAAAAGGGAATTAATTTAAATTGAAAGGAAATGATTTAAATATATCAATACGATTGATAGTATTTAAATTACGAATTTAAATTAATAGGATAATTTGTATATATATATATATATACACACATATGTGTGTGTGTATATATATATATATATATATATATATATATATATATATATATATATATATATTCGGATTTTACATTTTAATAGGATTAGGTTTTGATTAATCCTTTTTAACTACTATATATATGATATATAGCGACCATTTAGGAAAGATATTGTAAGACCTCAACTTTTTGAATAAAGATTAAATTTTTCTAAATATATTTTTTGAATATTATGGTGGGGATTTGATATAATGTTATAGTTGTGGGTAATATTTACAAATTTTGCAAAAAAGTACGCAAGTTGTTATATAATATTCGATTGGTGGAAATATTCGTTTTAACAGGGAATATTCGTACAACCAAGACAATCATTGGTGGACCTCATTAACGGATTTTTGTCGGATTGAGAAAACGCATAAAAATACTCTATGAAAATAACGGCGGAAGTTTTACCGTTAACTATTGAAACACCCGGTTTTAAAAGTACAGTAATACGCGTGGTTGCATAGTAGCACATGGTATTGATTATTGATGCTTACGTGAGAAGTCACTCAGTTATACTCAATTATTGTTACAGTAATTGTTGCATCATATCTATCATATTATTGATTCAATTATTGTCACAGTATCATCTGCATAAAATGTTTTTTATTAAATCAATACTTGAGACGATAAAGTTATTCATATTATAAATTGCAATATTTACAATGTCTAGAAGTTCACAAGGAGAGGTTTGGTCACCTAATTGCTTGGCGCTAATAGGAGAAATCCTTATTGGAAAGCCCTTCTTTCTCGGGAACGACACGGTTGATAAATATTGTGAGTTATAATATTAATGATGAATGTTGTTAGGAGTTGAATTTGGAGACGCTAAGTGATATTTGAGTCCGAACGCATTTAAATTAGTAAAATAGTCTATAAACACAAAAATTTTGGGATTCACTATTTGGTCAAAAGTTAACAGTTGACGTTTTTAGGGAAAAGTCAAACTTGAAATTTCAAAATTTATATTTTTGATAAAAATAGTTTTATTATGTTGGAATTGTTTTGTTAGTGAAAATCGACATTTATTAGATGATAATTGATGTCTAGGGTTATATTGATAAACTCACGGTAATTTATCGGATAAATGAGCAATTAATTGCTACTAATTCACATGCTTATATAATTATTTGTTCACATATGTGTACTATTTAATCACATTATTTACTATTAGGAGAGTTGGTTCAAGATTGATAATACTTGCATGACTAAATTAAAAATGAAAGAAAAGTTTGAGGTATTGTACTGTAATTTTTTGAGCCCCAAAATGTGCAATTATTGAAACTATATTTTCCTATAAATAGAAGCTCATTCTTCCTTCATTTCTCACCAATTCACAAAAGCTTTAGAGCGATTATTATAGAGAGAAAGAAGAAGAGAAATATGCTACCTCACTATTCCAGTATCCAGTTTTTTTCCAAGGTAGGGAGTATTATTTCTTTCTTATCTATGAAGAGAACTTCTGTTATTCCATTCTTTATTATTCTGTTGGAATAACTGAAAGTAGTATGCACACAAGCCAATCATGTTTGATGATAAAGCATATACTTTGTAACAATCTTATTCATTTATTAATAAAAAGTATTAATTTATTAAAGGCTTTTAATTATCTACATGATGTTGTTTTTATAATATGTGATAAACCCATAGTTTTAAGCAATGCTTTTAGAATAATGATGATGATCATTCTAATGAGATCTAAATTCTTAGAAAGCTTAAAACTAAAATAGTTCCCAATCGTTGGATTACTAAATTGGGGATTAGTGAATCCGGATAGATTGGTACATACGTTGCTTGCTCATTGGATGAGGATGATTGATCTCATGATCATTTGTGTGGAGACACTAAAGCAAGTATGTAGGTGCTTATTAGAGAATAAGTTCATCGAACATTGGCTCGCTAAGGAATACCTAATGGAGTTTTATTTGCTGTCGCCAATAGGAATTCTGTAGTGATAGTAAGACAAGTGATCCTTGGACTTGAGATCATCA
Source organism: Panax quinquefolius (assembly GCA_020205615.1). NCBI lineage: Eukaryota > Viridiplantae > Streptophyta > Magnoliopsida > Apiales > Araliaceae > Panax > Panax quinquefolius. The sequence goes on from CM035151.1 coordinate 72,910,805, forward strand.
TAGTATCTTGTGTATGATGAGTTATACTTTGACTTATTCCTTAAGACCCTTAGGGTATATCAAAGGGTATGCTTGGGTATAATAAGTTGTACATGGAGATAATGTATGATCAATAAAGAATCTACCACTTCTAATAAAAGAAGAGAAATGTCCTATGTGATTCGATAAATGACAACCCAAAGAGTCCTTGGCAAGGCGAGTAATGAAATTAGAAAGGAGTTTCTAATTTGCATTATTTGGAGTTGTGCATTTAAGGATCGAAATACATATAATTAAATAAAATAAGACTTGACAAGAATTCCATGTCTTATATTTAATTGGGACATCAGTATGGTGAAAGGATTGAATTGCATACGGTAACTATTTACTCAAAGGTTCTTTAATGATTAATGTTGAAATCTATATTATCCGGAAAGTCGTTGATCGCTAGGGAGGCTTATCCCTATTGTAGAATAAATATTATTTAAATAAATTAATTGTTTAATTTATTTATTTAAATAAGATTAGAATTGTTCTAATTGATTTATTCACAACCTAGGTTTAATATGGAGAACCTAAAGGGTCACACCATAAAAGGAAGAATAATTATTTAAGAAGTTAATGGCATAATCGTAATAATATATTATGTATATTTAATTTAATCTATGGTGATAGAATAAATTAAATAGCTTAATATTTATTATTTAATATTTTAGAAATATTAAATATAAATTAATAAGAGGAGTCTTATTAATATTATTACAATTATTATTATTTTAATTTCTAAAAGAGTTTAGGAATTAATTTAATATAAGTACTCTCATTTATTCCTAATAAGATTAGGAGGTTAAATTAATTAAAAGAGTTTAATTAATTATCCCTAATAAGATTAGGGAGCTTAATTAATTAAGAGAATTTAATTAATTAAATAAAATCCAATTCTTAATTGTTAAGATGGGTTGCCTACATCTATAAATAAGAGGAGTCTTATTATGGGTGTAGGAGTTGTTGACTTTAACAACTATGTAATAATTCCAATTGTTGGGAGAGTACACCTTTTCTATAGAGATAGAAAAACTAGGGTTTAGCCAACCACCCTTCTTCTTGAATTTTCTTCTTCCTGGTGGATCACCTCTAGAGGCAAAACACATGGGTGGCTAACGTTGATCAAAGGAAGGAACCAAACCCGGTGGATTCAAGTTCAACGCGAAAAGGATTGGAGGTGAACTTGTACGAGGAAGCTCGATCTTCAAGGTATGATTCTCATTCGTTATCTTTTTCGTTTAATTAATAATTGTGCATAAAGGGTGATCCGTATATGGTTTGTAAATTTTAAACTCGATTTTACACGCTCGCTTAATTTTTTGCAATTTGATCACATACATACTAATATTACAAACCTAACGGTGGCATCGAGCCCAAACCTTTATCACGAATTATTAATTGTTTTAATTTGATATGTATATTGATATGTGTTTAGAACAATTTAATTGGGCATATTTTTATTGTATAAAATTTAATAAAGAAATCAAAAAAAAAAAAAACTGTTTGAGTCGTTATTTTTTTTTAAAGAAAATCGAGGATCTTTGCGCATGTTAACCGTGGATAACATAATTTGCATTTAAATCAATGATTTAAAAGTTACATGATTTAAAAAAAAAAGGGGACTGGACTCACGGATCAATCACAAAGAAAAACCGTGCAACATAAAAAAAAAAAAAAAAAAAAAAAAGAAAAAAAGGAGCTATAGCAGTACGGAAATCAAGACTCTTCCCTGCAACTTTTATGTACAAAATGACATGCTTGTATATATTAATATATTATATATGAAATACGGTATATATATATATATATATATATATATATTTATATATATATATATATATATAATAATTTTATAATTAAAATAAAATATTTATTTTAATTTTAAAATAAAAGGTTTATTTTAATTTTAAAATAAAAAGGGTTTATTTTAATTTTAAAAATTAGATTTCATGCTAACTAATTAGAGTTGGAATTAGATTCCATGCTAACTAATTGGAGTTGAAATTGGATTTCATTTTTCCTAAAATAAAGGAGTTTATTTATGAATAGGGAAGTAAATCCATCTTTCTTTAAATAAAGGAATTTATTTTGATATGAAATTAGATTTCATATTATTCAAAATAAAAGAGTTTATTTGTGAATAGGAAAGAGAATCCATATTTCCTTAAATAAAGGAGTTTATTTAAATATGAAATAAGATTTCATATTATTCAAAATAAAGGAGTTTATTTGTGAATAGAAAGAAAAAGAATATCCGTGTTTCCTTTAATAATTTTATAAAGGAGTTTTTTTATATGGAATTGGATTCCATAATTTAATTAAAATAAAGGAGTTTATTTTGATTAAAGATTTTGATTAAAAAATAAAATAGTTTATTTTATTCAAAATTAGATAAATTAAAATAAAATAGTTTTATTTTGATTTAAATTTGGATTTAAATAAAGGAGTTTATTTTTATTCAAAAATAGATTTTATACTAACTAAATTTGCCCATTAAATGATATCAATATATATATTAAATGTTTATTATTCATAGGATGAATGTTATTTATTGATGCATATGATGATGTGTATGATAATAAATGGGATTGATTATGGACTATTGACCAATATGATTGGATTTTATTTTAGTTGGATGCATGAATGTATGGGTTTTATTAAATGGGGTCTGCGTACCTCGTCTTCTCTAATTTTTCTTAATGTAAATTCTATTCCCTCCTATGTACTTCCCTCGATCACGATCAAGGTTTCTATTTATTTTAAATAGTTTTGTAATAGAATAATTAGAATTATTTTTGAAAATTGGAGATCAAGGAGCAAGAGCGCTTGAAGACCCGATTGTAATAGAGCCGGGTTTAAATGTAATAGTTATATTTAAATATTATTTCTTGCACCCTGGGGGTTTGACCTTTTGGTTCACTTGGTGGCTCTAGTGAACCAAACTAGAATAAAAGTCCATAATCAATCAAGGGTAGAATATAGTATTCTATATGTGCATGCTTATACTATATATATTATATATTATGCAAACATGCTTCGCATGTTCATTAATACGACGCGTATTTTATATATATATATAATAAATGTGCGCTAAACAAGATGAGACAAATTAATAACAAACCCCTCAATTTTTTATATTAAGTCCTAAGCGTTCAAAGATATTTGGAATATCCAACGTCAGCTTTCTAGCATGATAAAATTAATAGAGTATTAAATATTTAATATGAGTTTGTTGTGTCACCACAAGGCAAGTATTAAGTATTTAAGATGTTAATTTATCACATTTGATGCTTATAAAGAAAATTGAACAATATTGTTTTGTTGTGTCACCACAAGGATGATATTTTTTTTTTTGAATATATGGAGTGCTAGGTTGGACTTAACTTGGATAATTTTGATTCTGGATGTGCCACCACTTGATCAAAATAATCTAAGAGGCAAAATACAAGGAGTTGCATAGTTGATGTAATTGACAAAAGTTGTCTACCTATTTATTTATATATAGTTTGTTGTGTCACCACAAGGCTATATACATTTGAAATGGGATCCTTATTCTCACTAGCAAATCTTTAATTAGATTTTGCTTAGAACTATATAAGTGAGGGTAATATAGTTTGAAGAAAATAGTGGGAGATACCAATTTAAAACAAGACCTAATTTATTTTGGTAATTAATAATAGAATATATGTTAAAATGTTGTTAATTACAAATTCATTTACGTAATTTTACAATGTCTAAAATTACTATCATCGCTGCGAAGCATATTAGATGCTAAATTAACGTAATCAATTAAAGCGGATTGGTTAAGGAATTTGAGAATAGTTCTCATAGTTGAAAAGCTATCTTATGTCCTTAATATCGCCTATCCTCGCAATGGTTGCGCATAATGCCTCGAGGAAGAGATTGCTACTTTTAGAAAGTGGCAAGATGATGCACAGTTGGCTCAATGCATCATGCTCGCATCCATGAGTAACGAGCTTCAGCGTCAGCATGAAACTATGGATGCTCCTACTATATTCCTGCACATCAAGTAGTTGATGGTGAGGAAAGTAGGACTGATAGATATCAGATATCTAAGGAGCTCTTCCGATCTAGAATGACCGATGACACTACAGTACAGATAAAAGTTCTTAACATGATCAATTTGATTGATCAATTAGGACAACTGGTTTTGTCATGGATGGAGAGTTGAGCCAAGATTTGATCTTGCACTCACTCCCGGACTCCTTTCACAATTGTTGTGAATTTTTCATATGAACAAGCTAGATATCAGCCTCGCTGATTTGCTTAACATATTAAAAATTGTTGAGAGTCACTTTCCAACCAAGAAAGATCAAGTCTTACTGGTAGGGAACAAAGGATCTTCTGAAAGAAGAGCGATTCAAAGAAGGTAAAACAGAAGGCGTAAACAAAGGATAATAAGAACAAAAGCGATACACGGATAAAAAAAGAGTTTGCTTCCACTACAATAAGCTCGGACACTAGAAAGAAACTGCAAGAAGCATCTTGCAGAGGCTAACCAAAGAAGCTTAGTGAAGTTTCGGTTACAAATACAAATTTGTTTATGATTTAAAATAAATTTTTCTTTAAGTCAAGTTTCTACTTGGGTATTGGATACCGACTTTGGTTATCATAAATATAGATTTATGAAGGGACCAAGCAGAAGTAGAAAGCTAAACAAATATAAGTAATCCTATGTGCGGGAAATGTAGCAAAGGTTGCCATATTAGCCATAGAAACTTATAGTTTAAAGATCGCTTACGAGCAAATCTATTAAGTCAATAAGTTGTTATTCTATTCCAGTTCTTGTTAAAAATATTATTTCCATTTTATTGTTGGACAATGAAATCTTTGGTATTATATTTAAGAATAATTGTTGTTCTATTTATAATAATAATGTTTTGTATAGAACTGGAATATTACTTAATAAATTTTGTATACTTGACTTACATGAAAATAATTTTGCATATTGAACAAATTAGTATAAGAAAAGGAGATGATCATTCAAAGAGTTGAATGTGTGTATTTGCTGAAATACAAGTGTGAATTATTTGAAAGGTTCAAAGAATTCAAAAGTGAAACAAATTGGCAAAGTATTAGGATTCTTTGATCGGATCAAGGAAGGAATACTTGTGTAATAAGTTTCTAGATCATCTCAAACGGTTTTTCATTAATGGACGCCCTCAGACACTTAATAATTGATTGATGTATCCGAATGAAAAAAATCGTACCTTGTTGGACATAGTGCGGTCCATAATGATTTTACCGACATTCCAAAGATCCTTCCGGGATAATCTCCTAGAAATGGTACGCATATCTACGAAAATGGTAACCTCAAAATCCGCCCCAAGACTCCATAAAAGTTATGGATGGGAGGATTCTAATCTTAAGTATGTTAAGATAAGGGTTGTCCAACTTGTGTGAAAAGGTTTCAAAGGATAAGCTTGGGACAAAATTTGACATGTATGATTTGTGGGACATCCTAAAGTAAGTTTAGGGCATATGTTCTATAATCCTACATAGCAAAAGGTGTTTATTCATGAAACACGCGCTTCTAAGATAAAGGTGTTTATCATTGAAAGGGCTAGTGGGAGGATAATATATCTTGAAAAGTTCAAGAACCACAAAACACTATAAGTCAAATAAGAGGAACCTGTAGATAGACCTATTATACCACAACTGAATCGTAAATCTGGAATAGTACCAAAGATACCTAGGAGGTATGGATTCATCATAGATGATGATGATGAGGTACACATCATAGAAGATGATGATCCAGAGTTACATACGATGAGGTAATAGTTCTAGTGTGTACAAAAGGGTCAGTGGGAGCATCGTGACATTCCTAGTACTACATGTTGATATACTACGGATAAGGAATGACATACCAATGCTACAATCAGTAAAGATAAAGTTGTCTAAACATTCCTCCATGAATGATTTGGAAGAGTATCTTAATTGGGGATATAAATCTATATAGATAGATTTAAGAGGATGCTCGATTTAACCCAAGGAACGTATATTCATTTGATGCTAAAGTCGTTTAGCATGGCAAACTCCAAGAGATGTTTCATGTCGATGAGCTATGGAGTGTATTTCTCTTAATAGTCCCCATAGACTCCAAAGAGAGAGATCGCATGAGTAACTATCATGTATGCAATGAAATATACGAGACCTGATGTCGATCGGTCATATTCTGGAGAAGATCACTGTAAGACAGTGAAAAACATCTTAAAGTTCTTAACCGGCACTAAGGATGTGAGCATACATGGTGGGTCTGAATTAAAACTAGAGGGCTTAACAGACTCAAGTTTTTCGCAAGACGGATCAAGACGACGAAAATCCACTTTAAGGTAAAGTGTTACCTTCGAGCGGTGGTGCAAAGTTGAATTGGAAAGGTTCCAAACAAAGAAAGAGTTCTTTGGTTTAGTAATAAAGTAAAAGTATATAGCTATAAATGAAGTCGCAAGTTGATTGTTTGGATTAAAAGTTCATTACGTAACTAGGAATAGTTCCTAAGTCTCATCTTGGATCTAAACATGTGTTGTGGCACTTTCATTTGATTATTAGAATCATTGAAAGATGGGAAATCACTATAGAGATAGTGGACTCTCATGAACAACATTACATATCCATTAACTAAAGCTTATCCAATGTGCCAGTAATAATCGTCACTTAGAGAAGAAGAGTATAAGATACCACCATGACGATTGGCTTTAGTGCAAGTGGGAGATTGAAAGTAGTATGCACACAAGCCAATCATGTTTGATGATAAAGCATATACTTTGTAACAATCTTATTCATTTATTAATAAAAAGTATTAATTTATTAAAGGCTTTTAATTATCTACATGATGTTGTTTTTATAATATGTGATAAACCCATAGTTTTAAGCAATGCTTTTAGAATAATGATGATGATCATTCTAATGAGATCTAAATTCTTAGAAAGCTTAAAACTAAAATAGTTCCCAATCGTTGGATTACTAAATTGGGGATTAGTGAATCAGGATAGATTGGTACATACGTTGCTTGCTCATTGGATGAGGATGATTGATCTCATGATCATTTGTGTGGAGACACTAAAGCAAGTATGTAGGTGCTTATTAGAGAATAAGTTCATTGAGCATGGCTCGCTAAGGAATACCTAATGGAGTTTTATTTGCTGTCAATAGGATTTCTCAGTAGTGATAGTAGTAGTACAAGTGATCCTTGGACTTGAGATCATTATAGTATCTTGTGTATGATGAGTTATACTTTGACTTATTCCTTAAGACCCTTAGGGTATATCAAAGGGTATGCTTGGGTATAATAAGTTGTACATGGAGATAATGTATGATCAATAAAGAATCTACCACTTCTAATAAAAGAAGAGAAATGTCCTATGTGATTCGATAAATGACAACCCAAAGAGTCCTTGGCAAGGCGAGAATGAAATTAGAAAGGAGTTTCTAATTTGCATTATTTGAGTTGTGCATTTAAGGATCGAAATACATATAATTAAATAAAATAAGACTTGACAAAGAATTCCATGTCTTATATTTAATTGGGACATTGTATGGTGGAAGGATTGAATTATGCGGTAACTATTTACTCAAAGGTTCTTTAATGATTAATGTTGAAATCTATATTATCCGGAAAGTCGTTGATCGCTAGTGGAGGCTTATCCCTATTGTAGAATAAATATTATTTAAATAAATTAATTGTTTAATTTATTTATTTAAATAAGATTAGAATTGTTCTAATTGATTTATTCACAACAGGTTTAATATGGAGAACCTAAAGGGTCACACCATAAAAGGAAGAATAATTATTTAAGAAGTTAATGGCATAATCGTAATAATATATTATGTATATTTAATTTAATCTATGGTGATAGAATAAATTAAATAGCTTAATATTTATTATTTAATATTTTAGAAATATTAAATATAAATTAATAAGAGGAGTCTTATTAATATTATTACAATTATTATTATTTTAATTTCTAAAGAGTTTAGGAATTAATTTAATATAAGTACTCTCATTTATTCCTAATAAGATTAGGAGGTTAAATTAATTAAAAGAGTTTAATTAATTATCCCTAATAAGATTAGGGAGCTTAATTAATTAAGAGAATTTAATTAATTAAATAAAACCCAATTCCTTAATTGTTAAGATGGGTTGCCCACATCTATAAATAAGAGGAGTCTTATTATGGGTGTAGGAGTTGTTGACTTTAACAACTACGTAATAATTCCAAGTTGTTGGGAGAGTACACCTTTTCTATAGAGATAGAAAAACTAGGGTTTAGCCAACCACCCTTCTTCTTGAATTTTCTTCTTCCTTGGTGGATCACCTCTAGAGGCCAAACACATGGGTGGCTAACGTTGATCAAAGGAAGGAACCAAACCCGGTGGATTCAAGTTGAACGCGAAAAGGATTGGAGGTGAACTTGTACCTGAGGAAGCTCGATCTTCAAGGGTATGATTCTCATTCGTTATCTTTTTCGTTTAATTAATAATTGTGCATAAAGGGTGATCCGGGTATATGGTTTGTAAATTTTAAACTCGATTTTACACGCCCGCTTTAATTTTTGCAATTTGATCACAAGCACATGAATATTACAAACCTAACAATAACTCAGATACGCTGCTAATTTCGTCTCATGCATTCTACTTTAAGCGGTTCCGTCTTTATTATTACATTGGAATATCACGTATGTGCGCTTTTTTACGACGGACTGATTCGTTTTTATTATTCTCGTTGGAATATTATGTGCATGCGTTTCTACGCTGGACACGATTAAATCTTTATTATTCTATAGGAATATCATGTATGCATACGCTTTTTACCTGACACGATTAGTCTTTATTATTCTGTTGGAATATCCTATCATGCATTTTTCTTGGGACCTGATTCCGTTATTTATTATTCTCTTTGGAATAACTCGCCTCAATGTGGTCTATCGCATGCCTCGGTGATTTCTTTTGTTATTCCATTCCTTTTTATACTCGGTTGGTTAAAGTTTTGACTTCTATACTCCATGAAATTAGTGGAATATCCTTGATATTTGCGCTTCATCAAAGATCTTTTCATGGAAATATTCTTCCGAGCATTCTTGAATTTTACTCTACAAAGCAAAGATCATGTTGACAATTTGGGACGTTATTAGTTCTGGATAAATTAATTCTTGAACTTGTTTTATTGAATTCTTATATCATTGTCATCATCCTCATGTTTATATTTTGTTGAAAGTCATTTGTGGCCTATAGTGCATAGATGGACTTGGTATGATTATGACCAGGGATTATTCGGTGTAATTATGACCGTAATGTTACAAATGATGTGGTAAAAGTCCTCATTGGCCCGTAGTGCTTTAGTGGATAGTTGTTGGCATGATCATGACCATTATTGAATACACAAATATTCTTGGCCCGTAGTGCATGAATAATTGTGGTCGTGATACTAAAGAATATCCTTGGCCATAGTGCAGGGGTGATTCGATGATGTGGATTATTTATTAAGCTGAGTCCCAGCGATAAAAGTGATGAAAAACCTTCTAAATCATAAAAGATAGTAGATTTTATTCTCTACTTGACTCTTTTAATGGATTGCTTGTTCCGCTGCAGTTAAACTTGATGGATGTTATATTGTATCAGTGTAACACTGTTGAAGGCTAACGATAATATATTCTGCATTATCTTAGTCATAATATTTCCTACTGGGCTAGTTGAGCTCACCTTTTACTTTTATTGTTCTCTTTAGGAAATGAGAACATAGCGAGGGACTAGTCGGGAAGCGGAGTGGCGGACGGATGATAGCATTAGTAGTCCTCACTATTCGTGAAATAGTGTGATAATAATTGTAATGAGGACTCCTTTTGAGTTTGTATAATCTCTAGTAGACAATATTTGTATTCAAACTCACGACTTATGTTTTGTCATATTGTACCACACAGGTACAGTATTATTAAGTTGTATTTGAATCCTGCATATGTATGTATCGGCGACTCAAGATGGGTGATGTATACCTAATTTGGGGGCGTCACGGTTGGTATCAAAGCTTAGGATATGATCCCGGCTAAGATGTGAGACTAGAACTAGGAGGGAGAGACGGGAATTCTTCGCTAGTATGACCTACCTAAGTTTATTTGGTATTTGATTGGTCGGTCAGAGTATAGTGATAATATGTTGCATGTCAATTAACCCTTGTTTTGTGGCAGTGTTTGAAAATGGCATCCGAGAATGTTGAGAACATCAATGGAGCACAGGAGACCATTGAGTCTCCACAGATCAATAACCAGGACAACGTGCATCAGAAGGCGATAATCCTCATGCAAACAACAACACTAACCAAATGATGAACGATGGAATGTTCTGAGGCTTCATGCAATTGATGCAAGATCAGGCGAGAGCGGCTCCTGTTCAAAATGCAGGTGTAAACACAAGAAACTCTTGGACGATCATCGCTAAACAGTTCAAGGAGCTGGGACCACCGGAGTTTATTGGAGAGCCAAAACCACTTAAGGCGGAAGCATGGATAAAGCAAATCACCAAGATATTTGATGTCTTGGGATGCTCCGAGGAGCAAAAGGTTCCCTTCGCCACCTTTATGTTGCTTGAAGAAGCAGATTACTGGTGGGAATCTGTAAAACATACCCAGCCTGACGCACTCACGATGTCTAGGGAGAAGTTCCAAGAGCTGTTCAACGACAAGTACTTTCCCGAAAATATTCGTCACATAAAGGAGGTGGAGTTTATCAAGTTGGAACAAAACAATATGACCGTGTCGCAATACGAGGCTAAATTTGTGGAGTTATCCCGGTTTGCTTCCCATTTGGTCGATAATGAGGAGCGAATGACACGAATGTTTTTAAGAGGTTTAAAACCGGAGATACAACAATATCTTATTTCTCATAAACTGTGTTTGTACTCAGATGTTGTAAATAGGGCTCAGTTATTGGAGCGCGATAACGAGTCAACGAACCAAGAGAAAGCAAATGGTGAAGATGAAAATACCAAAGGTAATGATCATCAAAAGCGGTGACAACAAGCGTGGAGGAATCAACATGCCGAAATGGTAACCACTTCGGTGGTAATCATGGCCAAGACAAGTAAAAATGGACATTTCAAGAAAAGGAGATTCAACAATGATGGAAAGGCGTCAAAGACCAAAGAACCGTGGTTAAGGAAGGAGAACGACCACCTATCATAAGCTTCAAATGCGGAGGGGAGGGACATATCAGTCCAAACTGCGCGATGCCATCCAAAGCGTGTTATAATTGTGGAAGAGAAGGTCACCTAGCCCGATTTTATCATTCACCGAAGACAAGTTCAGCTAGGATGGAGGCACCAAAGGCCGTCCCAGAAAAGTCAAAGCCGGTAGTGCAAGGGAGAGTGTTTGTTGTAACCTCCCAGAAAGTAAGGAACCCGAACGAGGTCATCACGGGTAAGCTTATCATAAACTCTAGTGAAGTTTATACCTTATTTGATACCAGTTCTACCCATTCTTTTATTTCTCCTACTTGCGCTCAACGATTAAATTTGACTCCGGAGAAATTAGACTTTGACTTATCTGTTGAAACTCCATTAGGAGAAACCTTCATTACATCCAATCGTTTATAAGTCTTGTTTGATTCAAATCGGAATCAGACGTTACCTGTCGATCTTATCTCCTTAAAAATACTTGCATTTGACGTGATTCTAGGGATTGATTGGTTAACTACTCATCATGCTAAAATTGATTGTTTTCGTAAGGTTGTTTGCTTTTATATTCCTAATAAACCTATTATGCGAATTCAAGTGACCAAACCATTAAAATCAATCACGGTCATCTCAAGCCATAAAGCTATTCGTTTATTGAAAAACGGATGTCAAGCTTTCTTAGCTCATGTCACGGATTTAAACAAAAATACGTCAGATTTGAAGGATATTTCTATTGTTAATAAATTTCCTTACGTATTCCCTGAAGAACTTCCTGGCCTACCCCTAGAGCGTGAAGTTGAATTTTGTATCGACCTTGAACCCGGTACAAAACCCATTTCCAAAGCCCCATATCGAATGGCTCCTATTGAACTTCAGGAGTTAAAGACCCAATTGTAGGAATTGTTAGACATTGGTTTCATTCGTCCTAGTACGTCTCCTTGGGGTGCTCCTATTCTATTCGTGAAGAAGAAAGATGGAAGTATGCGACTTTGTATTGATTATCGGGAGTTGAATCATGTCACCATCAAAAATAGGTACCCATTGCCACGTATTGATGACTTGTTTGATCAATTACAAGGAGCACAATTTTTTTCAAAGATCGATCTTCGTTCTGGATATCATCAGCTGAAGGTTAAAACTGAGGATATTCCAAAGACCGCCTTTCGTAACTTCGAGACGGGCATTATGAATTCTTAGTCATATCTTTTGGATTGAGTAATGCTCCTACTGCCTTCATGGATATGATGAACCGAGTATTCAAGGAATATTTGGATCACTTTTGTGGTCGTCTTTATTGATGACATCCTTATTTATTCCAAAAGCCGTGAAGATCATGAGCAACACTTGAAGGTCGATACTCCAAAAGCTTCGTGAATATAAGCATTATGCCAAGTTAAAGAAATGCGAGTTCTGGCTTGAGGAAGTAGCATTCCTTGGGCACGTAGTATCAAGTCATGGAATATCCGTTGACCCGGCAAAGATTGAAGCAATTCAAAGCTGGGAGCAACCTAAATCAGTGACCGAAGTACATAGCTTTCTCGGTTTAGCTGGTTATTATCGGAGATTCGTGGATGGATTTTCTCGAATCGCTACTCCATTAACTCAGCTAACTCAGAAAGATTCAAAGTTCGGTTGGAGCGAGGAATGTGAGAAGAGTTTTCAAGAACTCAAAAGGAGACTCATTTCAAAGATTCTGCTCGACAATCCCATCCGGTTCGGAGGATTTGTCATCTACATGATGATGCTTGCAGCAAAGGGTTAGGATGTGTTCTCATGCAACATGGGAAAGTCATAGCCTATGCCTCAAGAAAACACAAAGAATATGAGAGGAATTATCCTACTCGTGATCTAGAGTTGGCAGTTGTTGTCTTCGCACTAAAGATTTGGAGGCATTACTTGTATGGGGAAAAAGTGGAGATCTTTACGGATCATAAAAGCCTCAAATATTTCTTCACTCAAAAGGAACTCAACATGCGACAACGATGTTGGCTTGAACTGTTGAAAGATTATGATCATACCATCCAATACCATCCTAGAAAAACGAACGTGGCAGCTGACGCATTGAGTAGAAGATCATATGCGGGTACGAGTGCAATATTCACAACACAAAAGCCCATTTTGTGTGACTTGCAAAAGATGGAGATAGAGTTAAAGACTCCAGGGGCCCATGTGATGATGGAAAATATACGAGTAGAACCGACTTTAATTGATAAAGTTAAAGTTGCTCAAGTTATAGATCCGGAGCTGATGCGTATGAGGAAGAAAGTGCAAGAAGGTGCTATGCCGGAAGCAAGAATTGATGAAGAAGGAATACTTCGAGTCAACTCCAGACTTTGTGTTCCTAACAACCCTGATTTAAAGTATAAAATCATGATGGAGGCGTACAACACACCATTTGCAATCCATCCTGGGAGTACCAAAATGTATCGTGATCTTCGTCATACATTTTGGTGGAGTAATATGAAGAGAGAGATAGCGCTATTTATCTCAAGGTGTCTAATTTGTCAATAAGTTAAAGCGGAGCATCAAGTACCAAAAGGTCCATCAGAACCACTTGAAATTCCGGAATGGAAGTGGGAGCACATTACCATGGATTTAATTCTTGGGTCTTCCCAAAGTTTCTCAAGGCATAGATGCGATTTGGGTCATTGTTGATAGATTGACCAAGTTCCGCTCATTTCTTACCGATACGAGAAACTTATACTGATTTGAACGTCTTGCTTCAGTATGTACATAAACAAGGTTGTAAGATTGCATGGTATGCCGGTATCCATAGTTTCGATCGAGACCCAAGATTCACTTCAAGATTTTGGGTTAGTTTGCAAAAAGCTATGGGCACAGATTTATGATTTAGCTCTCAGCATATCATCCTCGAACGGATGACGGCGATCGGAGAGGACGATTCAAACTTTAAAGATCTATTAAGACTTTGTGTCCTTGACTTCAAGGGAAGTTGGGACAAGTTCTTACCATTGGTGGAGTTTTCCTACAACAACAGTTATCAAGCAAGTATTGGCATGGCTCCATTTGAGGCGTTGTATGGAAGAAAATGTCGTTCTCCAGTATGCTGGGATGAGGTGGGTGAAGCAACATTGTTGGGACCAGAGTTGGTACATATGACTACGGAAAAGATTCAAATGATCCGACAACGTATAAAAACCTCACAAGATCGACAAAAGAGTTATGCTGATCTTCATCGAAAGGACGTAGAATTCGATATTAGAGATCATGTGTTGTTACGTGTTGCTCCATGGAAAGGAGTTACAAGATTTGGAAAGAGAGGAAAGCTCAATCCTCGATTCATTGGCCCATTTTTAATCCTCGATCGAGTAGGAATCGTGGGCCTATAGACTTGCGTGCGTTTACGCTTAAGTATGTCTCGTGTTCATAACGTTTTTCATATATCCATGCTACGTAAATATGTGAAAGACCTGAACCACATTATTGAGTTAGAACCGGACGAAATAGAGGAAGATTTAACGTATGAAGAGGTTCCTGTTAAAATCTTGGATAAGAAGGAACATATTCTACGCTCCAAGGTTATACCTCAAGTCAAAGTTTTGTGGAGAAACCACGATGTTGAGGAAATGACCTGGGAGTTAGAATCTGAAATGAAATCAAAGTATCCTCACCTATTCGACATACCAGGTACGCACCCTAATTTCGAGAACGAAATTTCATAAGAAGGGGAGATGGTAAGACCTCAACTTTTTGAATAAAGATTAAATTTTCTCGAAATATATTTTTGAATATTATGGTGGGGATTTGATATAATGTTATAGTTGTGGGTAATATTTACAAATTTTGCAAAGTACGCTAGTTGTTATATAATATTCGATTGGTCGGGGAATATTCATTTTAACAGGGAATATTCGTACAACGGCACAATCATTGGTGGACCCCCACAACGGAATTATTGTCGAATTGAGAAAACGATAAAAATACTTTATGAAAATAACGGCAGAAGTTTTACCGTTAACTGTTGAAACACCCAGTTTTAAAAGTACAATAATATGTGTGGTTGCATAGTAGCACACGGTATTGATTATTGATGCTTACGTGAAAAGTCACTCAGTTATACTCAATTATTGCTACAGTAATTGCTGCATCATATCTATCATATTTTGGATTCAATTATTGTCACAGTATCATCTGCATAAAATGTTTTTTATTAAATCAATACTTGAGACGACAAAGTTATTCATATTATAAATTACAATATTTACAATGTCTAGATGTTCTGTCAATGAGAGGTTTAGTCACCTAATTGCGCGCCAATAGGGAGAAATCCTTATTGGAAAGCCCCCTCTATTTATCAGATAAATGAGCAAGTAATTGCTACAAATTCACATGCTTATATAACTATTTGTTCACATATGTGTACTATTAAATCACATTATTTACTATTATGGGAGTTGGTGCAAGATTGATAATACTTGCAGGACTAAATTAAAAATGAAATAAAAGTTGGAGGTATTGTATTGTAATTTTTCGAGCCCCAAAACGTGCAATTATCGAAACTATATTTTCCTATAAATAGAAGTTCATTCTTCCTTTATTTCTCAACAATTCACAAAAGCTTTAGAGCGATTATTAGAGAGAGAAATTATAGAGAGAAAGAAGAAGAGAAATTTGCTACCTCACTATTCCAGATCAGCTTTTTTTCCAAGGTAGGGAGTATTATTTCTTTCTTATCTATGAAGAGAACTTCATTATTCCATTCTTTATTATTCTGTTGGAATAATCAGATATCGCTGTGAAGTTACCTATTGTGGCGCCCCAAAATTAGGTATACATCACCCATCTTGGGTCGCCACTTACATGGTATGTAATTTAAATACAACTTACTAACATAAGCTGTCAGGTACAATACGACATAAATCGTGAGTTTAAATACAAATATCGCTCTACTAGATATTATACAAACTCAAAAAGGAGTCATCATTACAATTATTATCACACTATTTCACGAGAATAGTGAGGACTACTAATGCTATCTTCAGGACCATCACTCGCTTTTCCGACTCGTCCCGGCCTATATTCTCATTTCAAGAGAACAAAGTGAAAGAAAGGGTGAGCTTAACTAGCCCAAGAAGAAATATTATGACTAAGATAATGCGGAATAAATTATCAATAGTCTTCAACAATGTTAAACCGATAAAATACAATAGATAACCTGTTTAATCTGCAATGAATATGTAATCCATTAAAAGAGTCAAGTAGAAAATAAAGTCTACTATCTTTTAGGTTTTAAAAGGTTTTCATCATTGTTATAGGTGAGACTCACTTTAATAAATATTCCACATCATCGAATCACCCCACACTACGCCCATGAGGATATTCTTTAGTATCACGACCATAATTATTCATGCACTACGGGCAAGAATAGTTTGTATTCACGCACTACGGCCAAGAATAGTTGTGTATTCATTAATGGTCATGATCATGCCAACAATCGTCCATCAATGCACTACTATTTAATCGAGGATTTTTATCACATCATTTGTAACATTACTACCATGATTACAATCGAATAGTCTCTCGGTCATAATCATACCAAGTCCATCTATGCACTACAAAAGCCACAAATGACTTTCAACATAATATAAACATGAGGATGATGACAATGATATAAGAATTCAATAAAACAAGTTCAAGAATTATTTTATCCGGGAATTATTAACGTCCAAATTATCAACATGATCTTGCTTTTTGTAGAGTAAAATTCAAGAATGATCGGAAGAATATTTTCATGAAAAGATATGGATGAAACGCAAATATCAAGGATATTCCACTAATTTCATGGAGTATAGAAGAAAAAAGTTTTAACCAACCGGGTATAATAAAGAATGGAATAACAAAAGAAATCACCATGCATGCGATAGATCGCATTATAAAAGTTATTCCAATGAATAATAAATAACGGAACCAAAGGTGAAATTCACACAAGCGGGATGTTCCAACGTAATAATAAAGATGGAACCAGATCCGTGTAAAACACATTGATAGGATATTCAACAAAGAGGCGTTCAAGATGTATAAGTTTCATATCGGTAAGAAAGAATGATAAAAAGGCGGAACCAAGTCCGGCATAATTGTAAAACACATGCATGGTATGTTCCAACAGAATAATAAAAAGCGGAACTGTAAGATGGTATTGGATATGGTGTAAAACCATGACAGGATGTTTCAACCCGGTTTGACTCAGAATAATAAAAAGGCGGAACCGGTAGGTGTAAAAACACAGAGCATGAGGATGTTCCAACGGAATAATAGAAGAATGTCACCAAGTATAGGGTAAACCACATATACAAAAGTTATTCCAACAAAATAATAAGCAATGGAATAACAATAGTTCTCTTCATGAATAAGAAAGAATACACCCCTTACTTTTGGTAGGAGATTGAATCTTTGCGGCGGTGTAGTAACAAAATACTCTTCTTCTTTTCTCTTAATCTCTCTATACTTTCTCTCTAAGCTGAATGAATTTGTGAAAAATGAATTCACTAGCTCTATTTATAGAAGATTTCTATCTCTTGATCTTCACACTTTTTGAATAAATAAGATGTCATCAATAAAGACGACTACAAAGTGATCTAAATATTCCTTGAATACTTGGGTTCATCATTGAGCATTAGTCAATCCAAAGGACATGACTAGGAATTGTAACGATTCTAATCTTCAATTGGTGATATAACGAAATCAATCTTTGAAAGAATGGTGAATAGGAATATCGCTTAATAGTAAAGATAATGAAGGTTTCTCCCGTGAGTTTCCAGATAAGTCAATCTAATTTCTCAAAGGTGAATTTAATCGATGAGCGAAGTAAGAGAAATAAAAGAATGGGTAGAACCGGTGATCAAATAATGCCATAGACTTCATTAGAGTTTATGATAAGCTACCCGTGATGACCTCATTCAGATTCCTTGCTCTTTGGGAGGTCACAACAAACGCCTCCTCAGACCACCTAAGCTTTGAATTTTCCGACAGGCCTTTGGTGCCTCCATCCTAGCTGAATTTGTCTTCTGTATGAACGACAAAATCGAGCCTAAGTGACCTTCTTCCACAATTATAACATGCTTTAGACTAAGATGGCGCAATTTTGACCGATGTGTCCTCTCCTCCGCATTTGAAGCATATGATAGGTGTTCTTACGACTTCCTTAACAATCTAAAGCCGGTCAGTCGTTGCCTTTTCCATCATTGTTGAATCTCCTTTTCTAAAATGTCCATTCTTATTGTTTTGGCCTCGTCGTATGTCGATTGAACGAATTCTGGAACTTCTCCCAAGATATCTTGATCAAAGAGTTGAGTACGTTAACCGATTTCCCACCAAGAATAATAACATAAAGGCTATTGAAATCGTGTTTCCACCCACGTTTTGGATGTGAGTCGTTCTCTTTGTTTTGTGCATAAAATAAAGCCTCCGAACATTTGAAATCGCTGTGACAAAAGGTTAATTGACATATAACAAATTATTCCAATGAATTTTGTCAATTAATACTGAATACAACTTGTATAGCAATACAGATAAATACAAATCGTCGTCTAATAATGTCATAGTGAGACTACTAATGCTATCTTCAAGACCATATGTAATTCGAATAAAGTATCAATAGTCTTGTGATATTAAAGCGATAAAAATCTGATAGATAGCCGGTTTAAGCTGCAGTGAATATGTAATCCATTAAAGAGTCGAGTAAGAAAATAAAAATACTATCTTTTATTCCAAGGATATTAGTATTCACGACCATAATTAAAATAATAATCGTATATTTGTCATCGATAACCAAGTGAAGTTTTATCACATCATTTGTAAAATAAAGTCTACTGGTCATAAATGTCATTGATAAACATACATTCAAATTATGTAAAATTCAAGAATGATGGGAAGAATATTTTAAAATCTTTGGATGTGATGTTCCAATGATAATAATTTCAAAGATAGAAGTGAACCTTTAAATATGATAAAGACGCAGTCCGGAATAATAAACACACGCATGTGATGTTCCAATGTTCAAGAATAATAAAGATTTAACCAGTCCTGTAAAACATACATTGAATGATGTTTCCAGTATTAATAAAGAATGATTCCAAACCAGACGAATAATAGAAGAAAAAGTATAGGGTAAACCACATATCTGAGTTATTCCAACAAAATAATAAGCAAATGGAATAACAATAGTTCTCTTCATGAATAAGAAAGAATAACACCCCTTACTTTTGGTAGGAGATTGAATACCGACAGTAGTAACAAAATACTCTTCTTCTTCTCTCTTATTCTCTCTATACTTTCTCTCTATAGCTTGAATGAATTTGTGTGAAAATAATGAAGCACTAGGCCTCTATTTATAGAAGATTTCTAGCTGAAGCACTGCCGTGTGAAAAGGCAAGTGGCTCGACGACTAATAATGTGAAAAGAAAAGTGGTTTGACATTGTAATGTGAAACGACAAGTGGTTCGACGCTTTTGTAATGTGAAACGACAAGTGGTTCGGACGCTTGTAATGTGAAACGACAAGTGGTTCGGACGTCTGGTAAAGGTAATTACTATTGACGAAGGTAATTACTATTCACAAGGTAATTACTATCGACGAAGGTAATTACTATATTGATGAAGGTAAATACTATTGACGAAGGAAGGTAGTTACTATTCACAAAGGTAATTACTATTGATTGAAGAGACTCTTAGATGATGACATATGAACCCCCATAAAATAATCAAACTTACCACAAATCATTTTATTTTCATCAACACATATTTAATCTTTCAACAATTATTAATCATTTATAACTTGTCGTCTCAATTATTGATTTAATACTATAACATATTATATGGATGATCTTTGTGACAATAATTGAATCAATAATATAAGAGATATGATCAAAGCAATTCTGTAGTAATAATTAAGCATAATTGAGTGACTTATCACGTAAGCATCAATAATCAATACCGTGTGCTACTACGCAACTAATGCCAGACATTCATTTACTTTACCACCCGGGTAGTTCAACGCTTTTAACGGTAACACCTCCGTAGTTATTTTTATAAAATATTTTTGTCGTTTTTTCAATCCGGCAATAATTACATTTGTGGGGTCCACCAATGATTGAGCCGTCATGACGAATATTCCCTAACAAAAAGAATATTCCCAGACCAAACGAATATTTTATAACAACTTGCATACTTTGCAAAATTTATAAATATTACCCACAACTATAACATTATATCAAATTTATTCCATAATATTCAAAAATAATATTTATAGAAAAATTCATCTTTATTTATAAAAGTTGGGGTCTTACACTTATACTTGGTGAAATTCTTACATTGTTTCATTCTTTATCATTCATTTGGAACATCCCGTTCACAGTATTCTACATGGGACACGGTTCCGTCTTTATTATTCTGTTGAATATCTTGTGCATGCTTTTTCTGTGGGACCGATTTCGTCTTTATTATTATGTTGGAATATCCTGTCTGTGAGTTCTACGCCGGACCTGATTCCGTCTTTATTATTCTATTGGAATATCATGTATCATGCGTTTTACGCTGACACGATTAAAATCTTTATTATTCTCGTGGAATATCCACATCATGCATTTTCATGGGACTGATTCCGATTATTTATTATTCATTGGAATAACTGCATGTGTACGGTCTATCGCATGCCTGGTGATTTCTTTTGTTATTACATTCCTTATTATACTCAGTTGGTTAAAGTTTTGACTTCTATACTCCATGAAATTAGTGGAATATCCTTGATATTTGTACTTCATCCAGTATCTTTTCATGGAAATATTCTTCTAAGCATTCTTGAATTTTACTCTACAAAGCAGTATCATGTTGACAATTTGGCCGTTATTAGTTCCTGGATAAATTAATTCTTGAACTTATTTTATTGAATTCTTATATCATTGTCATCATCCTCATGTTTATATTTTGTTGAAAGTCATCTGTGGCCTATAGTGCATAGATGGACTTGGTATGATTATGACCAGGGATTATTCAGTGTAATCATGATCGTAATGTTACAAATGATGTGGTAAAAGTCCTCATTGGCCCGTAGTGCATTGATGGACAGTTGTTGGCATGATCATGACCATTATTGAATACACAAATATTCTTGGCCCGTAGTGCATGAATAATTGTGGTCATGATACTAAAGAATATCCTTGGCAGAAAAGCCAAGGGGGTGATTCGATGATGTGGATTATTTATTGTCGAGTCCCAAAGAATAAAAGTGATGAAAACCTTCTAAATCATAAAAGATTGTAGATTTTATCTCTACTTGACTCTTTTAATGGATTGCTTGTTCCATTATGCAGCTTAAACTTGATGGTTGTTATATTGTATCAAATTGTAACACTTTGTTGAAGGCTAACGATAATATATTACGCATTATCTTAGTCATAATATTTCCTACTGGGCTAGTTGAGCTCACCCTTTTACTTTTATTGTTCTCTTTAGAAAATGAGGACGTAGCAGGGACTAGTCGGGGAATGGAGTGACGAAACAGATGATAGCATTAGTAGTCCTCACTATTCTGTGAAATAGTGTGATAATAATTGTAATGAGGACTCCTTTTGAGTTTGTATAATCTCTAGTAGACAATATTTGTATTCAAACTCACAGACTATGTTTTTGTCGTATTGTACACGACAGTTGTATTATTAAGTTGTATTTGAATTCTGTACCATGTATCTGGCGACTCAAGATGGGTGATGTATACCTAATTTTGGGGGCGTCACAGATATCACAACCTAAGAAAACCCTAGCCGCTCTTAAAGAGAGACTAGAGAGAGAAAGGTTTGAAAAATTCTTATCCTTTTGGTGGCTAGTACCGCAGCTCCCTTTTATTGCAGAATCGTTCGACGATTCGCGTGCGTTCGTGTGGATACCGTAGAGATGTAGTTCTTTCGGATTGTGTTGGAGATTCAAAGCTTTTTCATAATCGGTATAATCTCTTAACACTGAATTAATTTCTGTTTCGCATGGATCCTGTTTTGGGTTTCGGAGATTGTTTTGTTCAATTTTATATATTCTGCTGTGCATTTTTTTGATCCAAAATTCCCAACAGTGGTATCAGAGCTATTTGCGAAACGATTAATTCAGATTACGTGTTTTATTGTTTTTGATATATATGATATATGATGATACAATTTTACCAATCTGAAATTGATTATATTATTTTCAATATATATGATATATGATGATACAATTTTACCGATATGAAATTTAATATATAATATTCTATATGTAAGCATATTCTGGTATTATGAATATCAGTAATAGATATGCATATGATGTTCTGTTAATTGTATCTTAAATGGTGTAATAACGATATACAACTTCTGTTCTAATTGGATCAGAAGAATGAAGATTCGATTTAATATGATTAACCGAAACTAGACATATATGATATGTTCTGGGTGTATTGTTATTATGAGAATTGTGGTGGATTTCATATGATTCTGTAATTGTTTCAGAGATTCATATAAAAAAAATTCTACAATACAGATTGTAGTTCAAAAAAAAAATTGGAAGTCTTGCCCAGAGCCCCGATCGGACGGACCTGCAGGGGGAGACCCCCCCTTTCCCTTGAACCCCCCTTGTAGTGCACGATGGTTATGACCCTTATATTTTGTATATAGTTATCTTTAATTATATATACACTGTTTATGTGCTTATTGTGATATGCATGGTGCACAGTTATGGCCTTTTGACCAATAGGTTAGTGGTTTTTTGGTTTTGGAATACGACTTGCATGTCGTGTCTTTCTATAAATTCCAATGTAATATTCTCTTCTCATCTAAATCCCCTCGAATGTAACTTGAGATTTCTTTATATCATGTAATAATCTATAATCTTGAAGATGACAAGATGAAGAACATGATGGTAAGATGATGATGGAAAATGAGGCATAAGCATGAGGAAGTTCCAAGGAAGCTACTATTTTGAAGATCATTTACCACCTTAGATTGACCTTCAATCTTTCATTAGCTTGAAAAGATTGACAGTGGATTGGGCCATAACTATGACACATTTAATTTTGCACTTTATTTATGCTTGTATATGATATGATATGATAAATAATGTGCATGCTTAATAAGATTAAAATTGGTGAGATCTAAATTAATTAATAAAATCCCTCATTAAATTATTAAGTCTAAATCAGATGCCTTCCAATGAATAACACTCATCAAGACCTTGATCGATGGATGTAAGTTTTCCAAAGCAAAGTTTATCTTGGTACGATGCGATAGTATAATTGTGATATCCAAACTGTTAAAATCATTGGGCCCGACTTAACTAAGTTATCTCAATAGGATTGTGGACTTAGAGGCATGGAGTTTGGTAGGTACCATTAGATGGACTGGAAACAAATGTTGTTTACCAAACTATCCAAAAGTTATATATGATATAATTGACAAAGGGTTGTCTACCTAAATAATTGTGTTTTAAGAGATTAGCCAAAGCTAACTTAAGGCATAATGAAATATGGATCTTGGCTCACTAGAAAGATTTAATAGAAAATGCTTTCCGAATTAATGGTGAGAGCTATTAATTTGAATAAAATAGTGGGAGGTATATTTTGAATGTACTATTATCAATTACATAATATCAAATACTCTGCAATTTGACTTATTATTTTTGCACTTATAAATTGTAGATATCAATGGCAAACAGCAACAACACTAATAGTCTTTCACTACGATCTGTCCTTGAGAAGGAAAAGCTGAGTGGAATTAATTTCCTAGACTGGCATAGGAACTCGAGGATTGTCCTCAAATAAGAGCGCAAGCTATATGTCCTTGATGGGCCCATTCTGCGCACACAAGACTGTACTAACACCGCGCACCACGCGGCAGCGAGCATAATGCTTACAAGAAGCATCAAGATGATGCTCTGGACATGAGTTGTCTCATGCTAGCAACTATGAACACTGAGCTTCAGAAACAACATGAGTTGATGGATTCTTATGAGATGATTGATCATCTCAAGAAATTGTTCGAAGGGCATGCTCGACAGGAGAGGTATGATACAAGCAAAGCATTATATCACTGCAAAATGGGTGAACGTGATCCAGTTGGTCCACATGCGCTGAAAATGATTGGGTATATTGAGTACCTTGATAGGTTGGGTTTTCCGATTATTCCAGAAGCCCAAACTGATCTTGTTTTACAATCTTTGAACAACAGCTACTCTTAATTTGTTATGAATTATCTAATGAATGAAATTGAGAAACCATTTACTGAGTTGTTAAGCATGTTAAAAACTGCCGAGAATAACATGAAAAAGGCAGGACCGTCTCTCATAATGATGGTGTAAAAGGGGAATGCTAAGGGAAATTGGAAAGGCAAGAAGAAGATAGGATCTAAATCTGGTGCCAAACCCAATTCCAAAACCAAACAGGCTTTAAAACTTAAAGGTGGGGTGGCTAAAGAAGGTGATTGCCACTTCTGTGGAAAACCTGGACATTGGAAGAGGAATTGTCATGCTTATTTGGAAGAAGTGAAGAAAAAGAAAGGAAGTGTGACTTCTGATTCAGATATATATGTTATAGAAGTTAACTTGTCTACTTCTACATCATGGGTATTGGATACTAGATGTGGTTCTCACATTTGTGTTAATGTGCAGGAACTTCGAAGGAGTAGGACTTTGGCAAAATGAGAGGTTGACCTACGAGTTGGGAATAGAGCAAAAGTTGATCCACTAGCCGTAGGAACTTATCATTTATCTTTGCCCACTGGGCTAGTATTAGAATTAGATGATTGTCATTATGTGCATGCTATAAGCAAAAATATTATTTCTGTTTCTTGTTTGGACAAGAAAGATTTTTCATTTATAATAAAGAACAACCTTTGTTCATTTTACTTAAATGAAATATGCTATGGTGTTGCACAATTGTTTAACGGTCTTTATATTCTTGATTTAGAAATGCCTATCTATAACATAAATACAAAACGATTTAAATCAAATGATTCAAATCTGACATATCTCTGGCACTGTCATTTAGGTCATATAAATAAGAAACGCATATCCAAACTCCATAAAGATGGGTTTTTGGATTCATTTGATTTTGAATCATATGAGAAATGCGAGTCTTGTTTATTAGGCAAGATGACTAAAGCCCCTTTCACTGGACATAGTGAACGGGCTAGCGATGTATTGGGACTTATACATAGTGATGTATGTGGACCCATGAGTTCATTAACAAGAGGTAGGTTTTATTACTTCATTACATTTACTGACGACTTCAGTAGATATGGATATGTATATCTTATGAGACACAAATCCGAATCCTTTGAAAAGTTCAAGGAATTCAAGAATGAAGTTCAAAACCAATTTGGCAAAAGCATAAAAGCCCTTCTATCCGATCGAGGAGCTGAATACTTAAGCCAAGACTTTGATGACCTTCTAAAGGAGTGTGGTATTATATCATAGCTCACTCCACCTAGAACGCCACAATAGAATGGTGTATCTGAGAGGAGGAATCGCACCTTATTAGACATGGTACTATCAATGATGAGTCATGCAAATCTTCCAATAAGCTTCTGGGGTCATGCCCTAGAGACAGCTGCATTCACACTTAACCTTGTTTGTGATGCCCCCAAAATAGGTATACATCACCCATCTTGGGTTGCCAAATACATTGTACATAAATTAAATACAAACTTCTTTTATACAATACGACAACATCGTAACTTAGAGTTTTTACATAAATATTGTCTCATAGACAGTATTCAAACTCAAATGAAGTCCTCATTACATTTATTATCACACTATTTCATAAAATAGTGAGGACTACTATAGCCACCATCTTGGACCATCACTGCTTTCGACTAGTCCAAAGCCACGTTCTCATTTCCTGAAGAGAACAATGAAAGCAAAAGGGTGAACTCAACTAGCCCAATAAGAAATATTATGACTAAGATAATGCAAAATAAATTATCGTTAGCCTTCAACAATGTTAAACTGATAAAAATACAATAAACATCAAGTTTAACTGCAGCGGAACAAGCAATCCATTCGA
Source organism: Panax quinquefolius (assembly GCA_020205615.1). Classification (NCBI taxonomy): domain Eukaryota; kingdom Viridiplantae; phylum Streptophyta; class Magnoliopsida; order Apiales; family Araliaceae; genus Panax; species Panax quinquefolius. The sequence goes on from CM035151.1 coordinate 72,937,049, forward strand.
AGAGTCAAGTAGAGCATGATATCTACTATCTTCTATGATTTAAAAAGTTTTTCATCAACTTTATCAATTTGAGACTCAGCCTTAATAAATAAACCACATCATCGAATCATCCTCGCATTTTACGGGCGAGGATATTCATGTAATCATCAATGGTCATGATTATACCGAATAATCCCTGGTCATAATCATACCAACAATTGTCCATCAATGCACTACGGGTCAATGAGGACTTTTACCACATCATTTGTAATATTACGGTCATGATTATACCGAATAATCCTTGGTCATAATCATACCAATCAGTAGTCCATCTATGCACGTAAGCCACAAATTACTTTCATCATAATATAAGCATGAGGATGATGACAATGATATAATCATTAATCAAACGAAATTAAGGATAAATATTAAAGACTTTAAATTTATCCAGAGTTTAAAAATATCCAAATTGTCAACATGATACTGTTTTGTGGAGTAAAATTCAAAAATAATATTCGTGTATCAAAAATAATTTGAACAGAAAAGAAATATATCTTCCGGGTGAATAGTACCCTATGAATAGTACTTTGGAAATACTACCTCGTGAATAGTACCCCGACATGAAAAGTGCCCCAAATGCCCGAATGAATAATATTCGAGTGAATAGTAACTGGATGAATAATAACCCGTAAATAGTAACTCATGAAAAGTAACTCGTGAATAGTATTCCGGCATGAAAAGATCAATAATTATCAAGAAAGCTCAGAATAATATTTTCATGAAAGGATACTGGATGAAGCGCAAATATCAATGATATTCTACTAATTTCACGAAGTATAGAAATAATACTTCAACAAAATGAGTGTAGAAGTAGGAACACGAAACGAAATAATATTACTTACATACTACAGAGTATGGAAGAAAATATTATTTCATACGAATATTGAACGAAGATAATCTCCATACGAATACAAAAAATAATATCTCTTCTGAATATGAAATAAATAATACCCCTTACCTCAGAAGAAGACTGGATACTGGAATAGTGAAGTAGCATACTTCTCTTCTTCTTTCTCTCTATAGCTTCTCTCTATAATTTCTCTTGTGAGTCTTAGTGAATTGGTGAGAATGAAAGAAGAATGAGCTTTTATTTATAGGAAAATATATTTTCGATAATTGCACGTTTTGGAGATCGAAATATTGCAGTATAATACCTTCATCTTTTCCTTCATTTTTAATTTAGTCCTGCAAGTATTATCAAACTTTGCGCCACCTCCCCTAATAGTACATCATGTGAATCAATAGTATAACCATGTGAATCAATAGTTATAAGCATGTGAATTAATAGCAATTAATTGCTCATTTATCCGATTAATTACCCGATTGGTCAATATAACCTCCAGACATCAATTATTATCGGAATAGATGTTAATTTCTACTAATACTAATAATCCCAACACAATGGAAATATCAATTTCATCTTTAATCAACACGAACTTATTCATCATTAATATTATAACTCACAATATTTAACAACCATATCATTCCCAAGAAAGAGGGGGCTTTCCGATAAGGATTTCTCCCTATTGGCGCGCAATTAGATTACCTAACCCCTTTCCTCGACAGAACTTTCTAGACATTGTCAATAATGCAAATAATAATATGAATAATTGTGTCATCTCAATTATTGATTTAATAATATAAAATATTATGCAAATGATACTGTGACAATAATTGAATAATATGATTGATATTATGCAGCAATTACTGTAGTAATAATTGAGTATAACTGAGTGACTTCTCATGTAAGCATCAATAATCAATATTGTGTGTTACTGTGCAACCACGCGTATTACTGTACTTTTACTACCAGGTAGTTCAATAGTTTAACGGTAAAACTTGCCGTTATTTTTAAAAATATTTCAGTCATTTTCTAGCTACGACAGTACCTCCGTTGTGGGGTCCACCAATGATTGTGCCGTCGTACGAATATTCCATGTTAAAACGAATATTCCCTGACCAATCAAATATTCCCCGACACAACAAATATTTTATATCAACTTGCTTATTTTGCAAAATTTTCAAATGTCACCCTTAACTTTAACCTTTATCAATTTAACCATTTACTAAATAAAATAATAATTATAAGAAAATTGAATACTTTTATTTCATAAAATTCGGGGTCTTACAGTGTTCCTACAAAGACGGTTCAGAAGACACCATATGAGATGTGGACTGGGAAACGTCCTAGTATGTCGTTCATGAAGATTTGGGGTTGCGAGGCGTTTGTAAAATGTCTGGATTCTGACAAGCTCGGACCCAAATCTGACAAATATAATTTTATGGGATACCCAAAGGAAACAAAAGGGTATTATTTCTACAAACCTTCTGAGAACAAAGTGTTTGTTGCTCGAACTGGTATTTTTCTAGAAAGAGAATTTGTCTCTAAAGGAAACAATGGGAGGAAAGTAGAACTCGAAGAAATTCGAGAACCACAAAATATCATTGAACCTGAGTTGGAACGTGAGTAGGAATCACAAGATATTGTGGAAAGTGAACCTGCTCAAATTACATGAGGCATTCGTAGATCTGGTTGGACACGCCATGAGCCCGAGAAATATTATGGATATCTTGTGAGTCAAAACAGCGATGTGACGCTCATAGATCAGGATGAGCCTGCTTCCTACCAAGAAGCTATGAATGGACCAGATTTTGAGAAATGGCTTGAAGCCATGAAATCTGAGATGGACTCCATGTATACTAACCAAGTATGGACTTTGGTTGATCCACCGGAAGGAGTAAAACCAATCGGGTGCAAGTGGATTTTCAAGAAGAAAATCGACATGGATGGTAATGTACAAACCTATAAAGGTCGACTGGTAACAAAAGGTTTCAAACAAATTCAAGGTGTTGACTACGATGAAACCTTCTCTCTAGTGGCAATGGTTAAATCCATCAGGAGCTTACTTGCTATTGCAGCTTTTTATGATTACGAAATCTAGCAGATGGATGTCAAAACTGCTTTCCTTAACAGAAATCTCCTTGAGGATGTGTACATGACACAACCTAAGGGTTTTGTCGCTCCAAATGAATGTTGGAAAGGTATGTAAGCTGCAACGATCCATTTATGGACTGAAGAAAGCCTCTCGGAGTTGGAATCTTTGATTTGTTGAAGCAGACAAAGAGTTTGGCTTTATAAAAAATGAAGATGAACCTTGTGTATATAAGAAGGTTAGTGGGAGTCACATTGTATTCCTAGTATTATATGTTGACGACATATTAATTATTGGGAATGACATTCCTTCATTACAGGCTGTAAAAACATGGTTAGGAAAATGTTTCTCCATGAAAGATTTGTGCGATGCAACCTACATTTTAGGTATCAGGATCTATCGAGATAGATCGAGAAAAATGTTCGGCCTAAGTTAAAGTACATATATTGATAAAGTGCTGAAACGGTTCGGCATGCAAGAGGTAAAAAGAGGACACTTACCCGTGACTCAACTGACCCTGTAGAAGTATTTGTGATAGCTAGGGTAACGGAGGGGCAAAAGACAACTTTTGTCACTTATACGATAAAAGGGGAGGCGAATTTTTGGTGGGATACAAATCAAGCTAGAGACGGAGAAGGGAATAGTGATGGTAGGACTGGAAAAAGGAAAAGCGATAATTTTGGGAATACCAGAAATAGGCCAGGTGGTGGAAAGAAACAGGTTGTGCTGTGTGGGAATTACGGAAAGAATCACTCAGGAGAGTGTCTTAAGGGCAAGTTTGTGTGTTACAAGTGTGGGCAGGAGGGACATATCTCTCTCAACTGCCCCAATCCAAAGATGAACAAAGGGTGTTTTAGGTGTGGATCAACGGAGCATAAGGTGAAGGATTGTCCGAAAAAGAGAATGGATGCAAGGAGTATGACCACGGGGAAAAGCAGCGGGACATTGGTGACAACAGGACCAACTTCAACAAACAAACCAACAGAATCAATTGCAAGAGTCTTTAATATGACAGTCCAGTATACCGTGGCAGCTGGGAATGGAACTCCAGGTATTATTCGAATAACTTTTATTTTCTTATATATGATTTTCCTATATATAGCAAATTATTTATAAAAGAAATTTTGAAGGAGGAATTTGAGTTCTATTAGAAATCAAATTTCTATTTAATTAGATATACAAGCTTTAGGCTGATTAGTTAAAGATCGGTTCGATCGAATCTGATTGAGATCTATTTGAAATGATTATGTATGCTATGTACCCTTATATTTATAAGTTTTGAAACGATGATTCCGGGGATGAAATCTTTATAAGGGAGGGTGAATGTAATAACCCGATATTTTCTATATAAATAAATAAGAAATTTTGCATATAATTTTTATTTTATTTTATTTTAAAGGTAGAAATATGTGTAAGGTAAAGTGTATATATATATATATATATATATATGTATATGTGTGTGTGTGTGTGTGATAATTAAAATATATTTATTACATTAATAATTTCAAATAATGTTTTTTAGAATTATTGATCATTATAAATTATAATTTTATAATAAATTAATTTAGTAGTAAAGATATATTTATTATTTATTTTCCATGAAAATATGATTATATATTATTTAAATAATATATGAAATGATTATTGGAATTATTATAAATACTATTTTATTATATGAATTTTAGTTCGGATTATTTAAGTTAATTATTTTAACTTAATTAACAATGTTATATATACAAGATAAATCAGATATGGAAACCAAACCCTAATTCTGGATTTGGAACAAGAAATGAGAATAATAATATAATATTATTATTTGTCAGCGCTATAAATATGTATGTTATGTGTGTAAGGTTAATGTGTGGAACAGTTTTAATGTAACATGACGAAACCCTAATATTACTGATAAACCCTAGTTTTGAAGTCAAATGAGACTTTAAAATCTGTCTAGTAATTTTGTTATGTGATTAATGACAATTTTAATAAAAATGAGTGTTAATTAGGAAAACCCTAATTAATAACTAAAAACCCTAATTTCTAAATGGGTAAACCTAATTGCTAAGACCTAATGCTAATTAGTAAATTCTTAAACTTAATTTTTAAATTCTAAGTAATTAGAAACCTTAATTATCAAATTAGGTACCTTAATCGCTAAATTAGAAAGCTAATTGTAATTAGTAGATCTTAAACTTAGTATGCAAGTTTAAATAATTATGAAACCCTAAAATGCCATTAAAATTCTAAACCAATTGACCATAATACCCTTCTTGCATTATTGTTGGCTAACTTGTCAAACTTAGTTGGTGACCAACCCTAGTCTAGCTTTGTGACCAAATACTCCAGCAATCAGCCCTTATATCAACCAATACATTGCATCTATCAATTATAAATAGAATTGGGAGAGAGAAAATTTCATTTGTTAACCTCATTTGTGCACAAACTCCTTACCAAGTCTATCTCTCTCTAACCCATGAAATTCCATTGATAGATCAGTCACAAAACCAGCCCCATTAACACCCATAACAAAATCAGAAGCCAAGAATCAAAATTTATCAAAGTGAGATATAAAGCCCTAACCTAAATCTGATCTTGAATGATATGATAAAAGTTATGATTTTGTGTTAAAATATGTTCTACGGAGTGTTAATCAATGATCTGGGTTGGTATCTTGTAGATCCATAACATCTAAGTGCTTGAAAGTGAAGTTTTCAAACATCTGGGAATTATTTTTTATATGTTGTCTGACAATGAATATCAGACCTCTTAGATACATGTTTATTTAAGTTTTTGTTTGTTTAAAAGTTTAAAGTTGTAGCATGTCATGAGATCTGTGTTCTGAAGCTTAAATCAGGACCAAATCATGCTTGGATTGAAAGTTATTCATGGTCAAAGTCGGTTGACCGACCATGACCAAACAAAATCTGGGTAACCCAGAACACTCTGACAATAAGTTTGTGACTTTAGATCTTTCGTGTGTTAGTTGTTTTGATTATGTTCTTGTATCCATGTGGTAGTATGTTACATAATCTGTTGATTCAAGCTTTTAGATCGCCTAAACATCAAACAGGTTGATCATTGTGGACGGTCAAACCAAGCCAGACGATCATGAAATACGTTTTTTGGGTAACCCAGAAAACGTATGAACATGTATTCTAACATGGTTTGACCGGCATGGATCTAGCGATTCTGTTGTTGTTATATGTATTTTATGTGATAGATCTCTTCACTTACATGCTGGCTACACATTGGACCCATTAGATCACAAAAACAATGCAAGTACAACAAGTTGTGGAAGCCCGAGTAGAGGCGATAGAAGCATCGTTCTTCATTTCGGGCAACCCGAAATGAAGACGACTCGACGACTACTTTGCGAGCTTAGATCTCTCTTGTGTTATGTTGTTTAACCACGATTGTTGTTGGATCGTGTAGTGTTGTTACATTATTACTACACGGTCTGACCAAAAACATGCCCAGAAACACATTGACCTGATCATTGTGCTTGGTCAAACTTACCCACTTGAAACTGGCTTATGAAGATCTGAATTTCTCAAGAACACCTAAGGCGACACTTTTTGTCGCTAAAGGCTATAGCGACAGACTTTTTAAATTTATTTTATTTATTTTCTAAATATCATTTAAAATAGAAATTAATTTCCAAAAATTACAAAAATTATTTTAAAAATTATTTTAAGTTATAAAAAATAACTTTTAATAATTTGGCATATTTTTCATAAATATTAGTATTTATTTTAATATTATTAATATTTAATTTATTTAATAAATGCATTAAATAAATTAATTAAAAATCATTTTATTATATTAAAAATCATTTTAAATGATAATAAGGTATTTAATAATATTTTAAGTTATAAAATATAACTTTTAATATTTTAAAGCAAATTTCATTAATTATTTAATATTAATTATATTAGATTTATTTAATAATTATATTAAATAAATTAGTTTAAAAATGATTTTAATATTGTAAAAATCATTTTAAATGAAAATAAAGAGTTTAAAAATATTTGAAGTTATAAAATATAACTTTTAATATTTAAAGGTAAATTTCATTTATAATTTATAAATAATGATATTAAAATTATTTAATAATTATATTAAATAAATAGTTTAAAATGATTTTATTAATTTAAAATTATTTAAAAAGGATATAAATGAATTAAAAATATTTTAAGTTATAATTAATGACTTTTAACATTTTGATAAATAATACATTAATATTTAAATATTAATAGTAATTATTTAAAATGATTTTAAATATTTTAAAAATCATTTAAGGGTAATATTAATGTTTTAAAAATATTTTGAATTATTATAAATAACTTTAATATTTTGGCAATGGTTTCATAAATAGATTAATATTATTTAAATATTAATGATAATAGAATTTTTAATATTTAAATCATTTAATAATGATTCCAGTGTTTGAAAAATCATGATTAATTATAATAATTGTTTAAAAATTATTATAAGGCTATGAAAAATAATATAATTGATATTTAAATTATCTAAACGAATATTGAACTACACGATAGAGTCGACAATTACCCGATAAAGCCGTCGGTACACCAAAATATTTCAGAAATTGATCTGGACTTAGATATATTGATTGTTTAAGTGTTTGTTTGTGATCCAATGAATGTTAACCCTATGTGACAATGTGATTAGGTTATGTGCAAACTGCAAATAGCAGTACTATGTGTTATAATTTGTATTTCTAATCGATAGACTGATCTTATTAATGATAGGTCTCGATATAAAAGATAAAGCTAAGTTGCATAACTGTAAGCAGCAGACCAGGCAAGTATCATATCTTTGCATTTACTTTATGCAATCAACGTGCATAAGCGAAAATCAGAACTACTCTTTTTCATTGTTCAAATATCTTAACATTTGTATGTACTTATGCAATGATTCTGTATAAGTAAGTTATTAGATTATAATCTGTTGTACAAGTTCTTTAATACTGTTATTATAGATCAAGATATATATTATGTTCGTTAATTTCTAAGCATGGTTATACAAGTGACCTCACTTGGATAATTATTGTATTTAATCACATGTAGATACATACCTATTGATTTCCGGTATGTATACATTAATTAAAAGTCATCTAAGCTATTTGACTCAGCTAGACACAGATTTAGAAATATTGTTGAACACGATAGAACTTTATTGTATCCAATCAAATTGTTTTGGTTCTGATTCCCGACTAAGTATAAACATCCCGGACATTGGAAAACCATTCTGCGCCTAAGGCGGATAAGATGAATGATAATATCATTCTTACATGTAGTATTGATCAATACAGGGCACATTTGGATGATCACCATCGCGCCCTTAAGTTATGACGGTTTGCGGATGAAGTTCTGCTAAACTTTAGCGAAAATTGAAAACAAAGTTCATAGTCTATCGACCGCTCTCCATTTATAGTCAGTACGTAGTTTCAAAAATTTGATATAGAATTGATGTGTTGTTATTATTGGTTCAGCTTACTTCACAACTATTGATTCGTTGTAGAAGTGTCATTCAAAGAAATATTTAATCCTTTTAGCTAATATTTATTGTTGTTATTACTTGCTGGGTAATCAAATGTGCATCCTTACTTTAAATTTAAATGTTTTCAACTAAGCGTGATCAACCTGAAGGTTCAGGTAAGAACAAGAGAAAAGGAAAGCAAACAGTATAAGTTTAATGGTATCTTTTGTAATAGTTAGACATTATTAAGACAATGATATCTAGTAATTATCATGTAATGAATGTTTAAAGGTCGCGTACCTGGGATTATACTCTGATATATGTAAATTAAGTTTGGTGTTTATTTTATTGTTATTATTATTAGTATTATTCCGCTCATAGAAATGGTATCGTGAAGCACCGAGTTCGGGTTTCAAGTACCTGAATTCGGGGGCATCACATCCTACAAAGAAGTTTCAAAAGACACCATATGAGATGTGGATTGGGAAACGTCCTAGTATATCGTTCATGAAGATTTGGGGTTGTGAGGCATTTGTAAAACGTCTGGATTCTGACAAGCCCGGACCGAAATCTGACAAATTTAATTTTGTGGGATACCCAAAGGAAACAAAAGGGTATTATTTCTACAAACCTTCTGAGAACAAAGTGTTTGTCACTCGAACTGGTATTTTTCTAGAAAGAAAATTTGTCTCTAATGGAAACAGTGGGGGGAAAGTAGAACTCGAATAAATTCGAGAACCACAAAATATTATTGAACCTGAGTTGGAACGTGAGCAGGAATCATAAGATATTGTGGAAAGGGAACCTGCTCAAATTACACGAGGCATTCGTAGATCTGGTAGGACACGCCATGAGCCCGAGAGATATTATGGATATCTTGTGACTCAAAATAGCGATGTGATGCTCATAGATCAGGATGAGTCTGCTTCCTACCAAGAAGCTATGAATGTACCAGATTCTGAGAAATGGCATGAAGCCATGAAATCTGAGATGAACTGTAACAATCCAGAATTTCAAATTGTAATATTAAATATTTATTGAATTATATAAATATTTATTTGATAAGGTATTATTGAATAAATATTTTATTGATGTGGTTATTATTAGTAAATATTTATGAATTAAATTTATTAGATAATATTCTAAATTAAATTAATTTATAATTGAGAGAGTTGTAATATAACATGTGATGTTATATTGTTTTGTTGATTTAATAGTTTAAAATGATATGTTAAATTATTTGATAAAATTATAATGAAATTATAATTTTGTGATATTTATTTAAGTGAAATATTTATTTAAAACATAGTGCGTTTAATTAATTTATTGATTAATGTTGGATATGGAAATCCAAATAAATAATATGTGATTATAAATTATAAACTAAATTTTTATTAAAATAAATTAAAAGAGTTTAATTTAGTTTTGTCAAACAAGGCTTAAAATATTAAGTATTTAATATTTAAAGGGTTTTGCCAAACAAAGCCTTATGACTTTTGGATTTTGAATTTTTAAATTTAAATAATCTAAAGAAAATAAATAAAATAAATTAAGTAATAAATATAATATATTTATAATCTATACGTTATATGTTGTAATTGATTAGGCTTATTATGGCCATATCAATTTTCTTGTGTTATTACGCATACTTGACTATTAGTGGGTTATGCGTATTCTAGTTTTTCTAAGTCCGAGAGGAAGGTTTACAGAGAATCGAGAGAGAATTGGAGAGGAGTCTAAGAATTTTCACAATAATTTTATTTGGTTAGCAAAGATTGTTCAAGCTAATTGAAGGTAATTTCATAATTTTAGTATTACATATACATATATATTCTAATATGTTTTACGTTATGTATTTTCTATCCTCTGTGAATTCCATATTTTTGAATTGTTGCTATACAAATGTATTAAGGTGATTATTCATGTTGGTGAGGTTTTAGTTTGTATATAAACAAGAAATTGTATGTTAATTTTGTTTATAAAGGAAGAAAGTGAATTACAGTTTTGTAGTTTGCATATGGCTTATGAAAGTATTGAATTTAGTGGCTAGTTTGTATCTTAATATGTAAATTGGGTCTTGTTTATGCCAATTCATTAAAAAATGAAGAAAACGTAGTTTGAACGAATTATTTGGTGAAGAATTGAAATCACAGTTATGCTTTTTGTTAAGAAACTCAAAAATGGAGTTTTCATATGAAAACATGGAATTTGAGGAATTAAACTAGTTTAAGTTGTTGTTAAACTGTTCTAATTAGTTGAATATGTTAGCAATCATGTTTGTGATGGTTCTGTACCAATTGTATATGTTAATTTCACTGTTTTGTGGGTGAAATTCGTGTTAGTTGGGATAAAGTCAGCTAATGTTCACAACCTTTTTGGTTTACGTCAAGTACTTCAGTGTGATGTCATATAGCGCATTGCGCAAAGGTCGTATTGCGTTATACCATACAATAATAATAAGAATTGCTTACTGTGCATTGAATCGAGGCGAGACTTACTCTTCTTCTTCTTTGCATATTTTGAGTACCACTATAACTTGGTGTAAGGTTATACTAATGTGTCGAGTATGTAGTAGGATGGTTAAAACAGAATCGTGCTATGTGGTTAGTAGTTTCAAAGTTTCAAATGATTGGTAAGTGATGAACGTGGGGTATATTAGAACTTAGTGAGCATGATGAATAGTAAACAGGTGTTGTGAAGGTTAACATTTGTAATTTCTGATAATTGTATGGTAGCTTAAGACTTGTGCTAAAATAATAAGTCTAACTAGAAATGCGTGTTATGTTGGAACGTGAATGTTAGTATATCTAATAGATGGTGGTTCTAATACTATGTAGGTGAACGTGAGTTTTAATATTATAGCTTATGCTCGAGGCAAGTTTCTAAACCTATCTTTTTACATTGAGTAAGTTCTCTAACTCTACTTTTATAATAATTGTGCAAGTATCTAAACTCTCTTTGAATAAGTTTTCTAACTCTACACTTTCGTTGAGTTAGTTTGTTTATTATTGTGCAAGCTTACGTGTCCTATTTCAATTATAATTTTGCAAGCTCTTGTATCTAGTTTGTTCATGATTATGCAAGTTTTCTAAACACTATTTTGATGTTGAGCAAGTTATTCTTGTCTTTAACTTGTTAATTAGCATGCACGTTTATATAATCTGATATACTGATGTTGAATAGTTTTATTATTCAAATTGTTATTCGTTATGCATGTTTAATATTCAATTCTAAATAACATTGGATTAATATTGTTCAAGCAAGGTATGTTATAGTTATTCAACATTTATGCTCTTAGATTATTCCTAAAGCATAACTTTAATATACAATGTTAATTCACTTATGATTTATTCCATAGCATAATGTGATTACCTTTTATTCAACTAATCCTTAGTTGATGTTCGTTGAATTCTAAATTACCTTAAAACGTATCCAAACCAAACTTACTTTGGTGCGGACTTGTAATCTAAATACTGAGATGAATAACCCTATTATTAGGGGTTTTCGCTTAGCGTTGAAATATTTGTGCACAATACATTGTACGAAGGGCTGATCCCCCTAAGTACGTGGAGTCCTTATAGTCTTATGACTGTTAAAGTTTAAGTTGAAAGAGTACTTATAACTGTGGACATGGTTCGTGGTCATTAGACCCTCAGTTGTATAATTCATAATGTTAATAGAACATATTGTTTAGTTATATTGAGCTTATTATTTGGCATTTAATGTAAAGTTTTATTTAATTTCATTTCAAGTGAGCCTTGTTTGCTCACTCTTGCTTATATAAATATTACAGCTAAAGTTGAGAAGGTCGACGTACCTAGCACCAGTAAGGGAAAGGGAAAGATGAACAAGTACTGAAGACTTGTAATCGTTTTGATATTTTATTATCAGACTTTAGTTGAATGATTATAATGAAGTTTATTTATTTTCCGCATTTGAATGATTGTATGTAAAGGTTAGATAACCTGGGATATTTTATTAATGTAATCCCTTAAGGGAAGGTTTATTATTCAATTTTTATTGTGATTGGGTAGTTAGATATGAATGCTTTATTTAAGTGAACACCAAATCTTGAGGTAATGAAGTACCATGATTTGGGGGTGTCCCAAGTTGGTATCAAAGCTTTAGGTTATGAACCTTAAGTGGGGGGAAAAAGCCTTAGGAAGTAACCTTGGAAAAGATAATGATGATAAACTCTTATCGAGTTTTAAGGAAGAAGTAATAAAACACTTATGTGCTTATGTGATTATAACTTATGTGCTCGTGAGTGTCGAGTAGTAATGATTAATAATTAAAACTTAAAATTTTATTATCAGGATGACTAATATCGGAGAATTCAGTCAGGCTAGGGAGGAAGGACCTCAGATGCCTAGAGAGGAGGAGTCACGTGATATTCAGGTGGTTTGGGAACAACTACTACAATGGGAGTCAGCCTCGTTGGTCACAGTGGTTGAAGATGAGGATGATGATGTAGAAACGGATGAGGAGGATCCCGTTGAGCTGCCACAATCAAATGAGGATGACGAGGACGAGGAGGAAAAGATTCCACTTGAACTCGATAGCTGCTCGTATGTACGATGAAGTTTACGACCACAACGTGGAACTTCAGGATATCGTCAAGGAGTTGCAAGAGATAGTAGCTTGAGAAACAAACATCGATGGCACAGAAGGACGATGAGATCCAAGATTGAGATGAACGTTTAAACAATGTCGAAGAGAAGCTGGTCCATACTAAAGGAGAGAAAGAACAACTGATCGAGGAGATCGCAGAACTGAAGAACAAGCTGAAGGAAGAAGCTACTAAGAGGGCAAGAGCCGAAGACGCATATGAGGAAGCTTTTCAACAAGCCGGGATAGCAGTAAAAGACGCACAAGTAAAGAGAATGAAGATGGAAGAGATGAATAGTGTATTCAACACTGTGATTAATCGAACTCAAGATCGGGTCATGGGTTATCCGATTCAGTTCGAGACGCTTCCATCATTCATATTAGATCGCGGAACAATGTTTCGGATTATGGAGGAAGAACGTAGTAAGGCTAAGCAGTATCTTAGTAGAACATCATAGTTGTTATGCGATTAATAAAATGATAAATAATTTGTAAATCCCTAGTGACATTTAACCTATGGGATATGATGATGATGTTATCCTGAAACTTTAGTAGTTCAGGAAAGTAATGTAAGTAACAGGGATGCTATTGTTATGTTTTTCAAAAAGATTATGAATGAATAAAAGTTATTATTTTATTTTATTCAAAGTGTTATGTGTTATGTGATGATTTCCTTTGTGAGATGTAAGTTAAGTAGAAAATACTTAAAAGAGTTAAGTAATAATCTAATTAGTGTATTTTTAACAGAAAATGTCTCCAAGACGTCAACCACCACGACAAAGAACCACTGAAGGAACCAATAACGATAATGTTAATGCTAACCCCGTTCAACAGCTAGTGACGTTAATAACAGCAGCGTTATAGAATCAACCTCAAAATTAAGGTACAACGTTTAAGGATTTCAAGGCAGTTGAACCACCTGAATTCCGTGGCTCCATGAATCCCGTGGAGGCACAGACGTGGATCATGGAAATAGAGAAGGTATTCGATGTTGTAAGAGTAGGGGAGGATCATAAGACTGCTTTTGCAACATTCATGTTGAAAGCAGAGGCTAGTTATTGGTGGCAGACCAATAAAACACGAGGAGGTCAAGGGGTTATGACCTGGGATAGGTTTAAAGAGATATTCTTCGAGACTTATTTCCCTGAGAGTTCAAAGAGTCTGCTAGAAGTCCAGTTTTTGGAACTAAAGCAGGGAACGATGACGGTGTCTGATTATATTGCAAGATTCAATGAGTCGGCGAGGTTTGCGCCATATCAAGTCAGCACAGACGAACGCAAGGCGAAGAGGTTTGAACAGGGACTGAAGCCCTGGTCGTATAGTAGGGTCTCCATGTTCCAACTGAAGACATTTGCAATGATAATGGAGAAGGCAATTCTCGTTGAAGGTGGAGGCGAGGCGGTAACAAAGTTCAATCAAGAACAGAAGAAGAAGAAGAATGAAGTGGAAATTAAGAACGGTGGTGGTAATAGTGGAAACGTCAACAATAGTCTGAAGAGGAAATAGACTGGAAATGTGAGTGCTGGAAGTCAGCAGGGTAACTAACAAAATAAGAAGTTTGAAGCATGTGCTACATGTGGGAAGTTTCGCAAGGGTGTGTTCTTGATGGGGAAACGAGCATGCTTCAACTGTGGCCAGGAGGGTCACATTGCCCCAAATTACACTTAACCTAAGAAGAACATTTGCTTCACGTGTGGGTCCAAGGATCACTTTGCTCGTGAATGCCCTAAGAAGAATGCTGGAGAAACTGCAGGAAGCAAGGGAGGTAGCAGTGGAGGTACATGGGCCATTGTTGGACCAACGATATCAAACAAACCCACAGCCAGAACCTTCAACATGACTGTGCATGATTTTGTGCAATCAAAGGATGTGGTGTCAGGTATTATCTCAATCAATGATATTGATGCTTATGTATTATTTTATTCGGGTGCTACTTGCTCGTTTATTTCTGATGAATTTGCTAAGAAGTTAGAAATACCCAGTGAAGAATTGAATTTCCCTTTAAACATAAAAATTGCGAATAAAAAAGTAATTCTTGTTAGGTTCGTATACAAGAACTGTACGGTGAATATTAAGGGGAATATCATGATGGTAGATTTAATTCCAATTAGACTTAGAGAGTTTGATGTTATTTTGGGAATGGATTGGTTGTTCAATTATGGAGCGGTAATTGATTGCCAAATGAAATGTGTAAACCTTATGACTCCGTCAAAGGTAATTTTCTATGGTAGCAAATTGCCTAGACAAATGAGATGTCAGACGATTATGCAGACCAAGAAGTTGTTGAGTCAAGGCTGTGTGGGTTAGTTAGCTTACATAGTCGATACTCAGAAGAAGGGTGTGAAATTGGAAGAGATACTAGTGGTTAAGGAATTTATAGTGTGTTTTCGGAGGATTTTCCAGGACTTCCGTCTGACAGAGAGATTGAGTTCGTGATAGACTTAGCACCAGGAATAGCACCAATATCAAAGGCCCCGTACAGAATTTCTCTGATAGAGATGAAGGAACTGAGGGTACAATTGCAAGAACTGTTAGATAAGAAGTATATTCAACCAAGCGTATCACCGTAGGGAGCGCCGATGTTATTCGTGAAGAAGAAGGATGGGTCAATACGTCTTTGCATTGATTATAGGGAATTGAACAAAGTCACTATTAAGAATAAATATCCGTTGCCAAGAATAGATGACTTGTTTGATCAATTGAAGGGTGCTAAATACTTCTCAAAAATAGATTTGAGAAGGGGATATCATCAATTGAAGGTAAGAAAGGAGGATATACCTATAACGGCATTCAGAACTCGGTATGGATATTATTAGTTTCTGGTGATGTCTTTTGGTTTGACCAATGCCCCTGCTGCATTCATGGATTTGATGAACAGTGTGTTTAAACTATTTTTAGATAAGTTTGTGGTGGTATTTATTGACGACATCTTGGTGTACTCCAAAACTCAAGAAGAACACGTGGAACACTTACGTTTAACGTTGGAAACACTAAGAAAGGAATAGTTGTATGCAAAATTCTCTAAGTGCGAATTTTAGCTAAATCATGTACAATTTCTTGGGCACGTGATTGACAAAGATGGGATTTTAGTGGATCCATCAAAAGTGGAAGCTGTAATCAATTGGAAACAACCAAGAACACCGTCAGAGTTGAGGAGTTTTTTGGGACTGGCCGGTTATTATAGAAGATTTATTCAAGATTTTTCCAAGATAGCAACTCCGCTAACAAATTTAACAAGGAAAGCTATAAAATTTGTTTGGACGGAGAAATATGAAGAGAGTTTTCAAGATTTAAAGAAGAAATTAAGTGTGGCACCGGTGTTGTCATTACCAGATATTACGGGAAACTTTGTGGTGTATAGTGATGCCTCACATAAAGGATTGGGTTGTCTTCTTATGTAGAACGACAAGGTTATTGCATATGTATCAAGACAGCTGAAGAACTATGAGAAAGGATATCCGACTCATGATTTAGAGTTGGTTGCAGTAGTATTTGCTCTGAAGATATGGAGACACTATCTCTATGGAGAAAAATATGAGATCTACACAGACCATAAAAGGCTGAAGTATATTTTCACATAGAAGGACCTGAACATGCGTCAAAGAAGATGGATGGAATTGATAAAAGATTATGATTGTGAGATCTTTTATAATCCAAGCAAAGCGAATGTGGTTACAGATGCTTTAAGCAGAAAAAGTCGGGAAAAGTTGATGTTGTTAACCAACCAGGAAGAGCTTATTTCAGCGATGGCAAGGCTAGAGTTGGAAATCAAATTTCCAAAAGAAACCGATGAAAAATTATACCAGATAGAAGCTAGTCCAACTTTGGTGGATAAAGTGAAGAATGCTCAACTACAAGATGAAGAATGCGAAAAGATCAAAGAGAAAGTGGTTGAAGGTAGTGATGCAAAATACAAGATCGATACTGAAGGGTTACTAAGATTCGAGGGATGAATTTGGGTTCCCGTAGTACAGGATGTTAAGGAGGAAATCTTGACAAAAGCTCATAGCTCAAGATATTCGATTCATCCGGGAAGTACGAAGATGTATCAAGATTTGCGGCAACATTTTTGGTGGCCAAATATGAAAAGAGACGTTGCAGAATGCGTTGCAAGATGCTTGACATGTCAAAGAGTGAAGGCTGAGCATCAAAGACCAAGCAGATTACTTCAACCATTGGAAATACCAGAATGGAAGTGGGAGCATATCACAATGGACTTTGTGGCAGGTCTTCCAACAACTCAGAAAGTGTACGATGCGATTTGGGTGGTGGTGGATAGATTAACGAAATTAGCACACTTTTTGCCAATAAAGATTAGGTTCAATCTTGATCAGTTGGCAAGGTTGTACGTTAAAGAGATTGTTTCGAGACATGGAGTGCCAGTATCAATTGTGTCAAATAGAGATCAGTGATTCACGTCAAATTTCTGGAAGAGACTATAAGAGTGTATGGGAACACAGTTGCGAATGAGCACGGCATACCATCCACAAACAAATGGCCAAAGTGAATGTGAGAGCCCCAAATCTGAGTCCCAAATCACCATGGATCTGGTTCAATCATTCTATCAGTATTACTATTTGCGGAAGATATAAACATAAATTGTTTATATATTAAACTTACACACTATCCCCAAGGTCGAGTAACCTTAACTTAATACACAATTCATAACTTATTTGACTTATAATTACATTAATATCATACAATCCTTATACAAATTTAGCTGAACACATATACTAAAGTTGGAACTGTCTTGACCTTTCCTTGTATCTTACGTATTCGTCTTAATCTGCAATGTTTATCATGATATAGCAAGGGTGAGCATAAGATTGCCCAGCAAGTTTAAGTTCAATAATTTAACGATATATCATGATTGAAAGAATCTGAATAATAAGCTGGCTATAATTCAACAATATAATTGTGAACTAGCAGGAACAAACTTTTGATTGAACAAGTATATAGCATGAACAAATATATTTGGACTGAATGGTAATGAAGGTGATCAGCCTTTCATACCTGACTTATACATGCAATATGTACAGAGTACAATTCTACAATGGCAATCAGCAATGATTAACCATAAGCATATCTGAATGAAACAACTCTTAGTAGAGTTAAGTAAAACTTGTCTGTCCGGTTGATTACTGCTACGCAATTTATAACGATTTATCCGAAGACCTAATATTAGTAATATAGATCTCCAATATTAGAATAATATCATCATAATATAATATTATTATATATATATATATATAGTTATATATAGAATAACCTAAACACATAACACATAACTCTATTCAGTCTATAACACACATAATATTTAGTATCAGGTCAAACTATTTCAGTCTAAGTTGAACCCGACACAATTCTAACATCCCGATGGTCTAGTCAGACAATTAACGAGTTTAAGTTCAATTAAACTCTCCCTAAACACTTAACAATTAACTTAAATAATTTTATTAACAGTCAAAATATTTTTCATAAGCTCGTAATAATTTTTAAATAATTATTACTATTTATCATAAATTTTCAATTATTAATATCGTATTTAAATGAATTAAATATCACTTAATTCTTTTATCATTAATATTTATTTAATACTAAATATTAATGAAAATCATAACATAATATTATAATATATTTATAATATATCAAAGTATTTTTAATACCTTAAAATTATATTTATATGATTTTTAAGCAGTTAATTCTATTATCGATAATTGCTATTAATATTAAAATATTAATATTTTTATGAAAAAATATCAAAAGTTATATTTTATAACTTAAAATATTTTTATAACACTTAAATCATTTTTATATGATTAAAAATCATTAATTCTATTTTTCCATAATTTATTTAATATATTTATTAAATAAGTTAACTATCATTAATATTGATTAATTAATGAAATTCATCACAAAATATTAAAAGTCACTAAAATAACTTAAAATATTTTCTTTTACCATAATATAATTTTTCATGTATTAAAATCATTTTTAAATAATTTATTTAATATTATAATTAAATAAATTAAATAGCATTTATATTCCAAAAATATTAAATATTTATGAAATATAATCTAAATAATTAAAAACTAATTTTCAGTCTTTAAAATAATTTTTCATAATTTATTATGTATTTTTAATAATTTAAAACTATTTTATATTAATTATTTAATAAAAATAATTAATTTTCTAAATAAAATGTCGCTATAGAGACGTTAGGCGACGAATCCGTCGCTGAAAGTGTTCTTCGTGTTCTTGAGCCTATTCCCAGAAATTCTGTCAAATTATAGGGTGGGTGGTTTGACCACTCACTGATTCATGCTTGTTACATTTCTGGGCTTGAAAGTTTGTAATGATCGTAGTACTAATGTAATACTACCACCATCAACTGGTTTTCTAGTAATCCTATCACATAACAGAAAGTTATTGGCCTTCGAAATCCTTGTCAGGCCAGTTCTTCATTTTCTAGGTTTCCCAAAAATGAAGAACAGCCAAGGTATCCAGTTTGCAAGCCATGAATCTAGCGTTCTGGAATTTGTCAGAGTAATATTAAGGTTCAATCGTGTAGTAGTCATGCCAGGATACGATAATACATCACCAATCTAGTCTAACAACAACATATATAAGAGACCATGGCTAGTCAAAGCCTGACAAAAAACACGGATTATGAACAATCTGGGTTTTCCAGATTGTTCTTCCAGCTGATGGTCAACGATTGTTTGACCGGCCACAGCTTCAATTCTGTTATGGATCTAGGTATTTTAAAAGCAAGAATCGATAGCCAATATGTCAGTCTACAGGTCTATTACAACAACATGGCCTAAACATCAACGATCAGTAAAATCAGAAGCCTCAAATAGCTTGTCAGACCATTTCTAAAAAATCTGGGTTTTCCAGATTCTATGTTTTGTGCTCGGTCAATGGTCTTTGATCGATCATATCAAGAGATCTAGGCTTGATCCGACCCTGTATCCAGTTTCAGATCAAAGCCTACATGACATAGAACAGATCCAAACAATAAAACACACAAAACATCAAACACATAAAGATCTAGAGGCCCCGACATTAGGCTGTCAGGCCTTATTTTCCCATTTTTCTAGATTTTAGAAAACCTTAAATTCGAGCACTTGGATGTTATGACTCCATGTTCTAGAAACCCGGATCAACAAGTGACACTCTCTAACACCTATCTAACCAACCAACAACATCATTAACACAAATCTTTAAAAATTTTGAAATTTAGGGTTTATACCTTCTTATGCTTTGATTTTTGGATTTGACTTTGTTAATCTGATCCGGTCAAGCTAAGGACTGATACTAGCTTATCTTATCTCACTTTATCACTCTACATTTTGAAAATTTTGGGAGAGAGAATGTCTTGGAGAAAATGAGAATGAAAGTGGTCATTTCTCTCTCTTTAATCCAATTATTTTGATACAATGTATCTATATGATGTAAGGGGGCTGAGATTGCTGAGATATAAGTCATAAGCTAGGGCTAGGGTTTGGTGAACAACCAATAATAGGGCTAGATCTACAATGTGAGACCCCAGATTTTATCAATAAAGATTTAAATTTTGTTGAAATAATTTTTTAATATTATGGTGTGAATTTAAGATAATATTATAGTTGTGGGTAATATTATAGTTTTGTACTTAAGCAAGACTAATTGCAATATGAGCTAAAAAATGTCTTGTTACATTGACATGCATAGCATGTATGTAGCATACAATTGAATAACCACCGAGGCGATTATGTCATTGATTTTCGGGTTTGAACCTTAGGTTTTTAAAATAATTTCTAGAATTTCCAAATTAGGTTTTCAAAATTAGAAAATTAATATTTCTAAGTTTATAATTAGAATTTTTTAATTTAAATCTCTGCTAATTAGGATTAGTATTTCCTAATTAAAATTACTAATTTAGCAATTAAATCCATAGCTGTACATTAGGGTTTGTGACGGAATAATTAGGTTCAAATTTTTGAAATTAAGGTTTTCAATTAATTCAGTTTTACCAATTAATATTATAATTAATAACACTTAACATTTATAATTTATCCTATAAGTTCCCTATTAGGGTTTTGACATGACAAATCTAAAATTAGAGTTTCGAAATAAAGTGTTAGGGTTTCTAATAATCGATTAGGGTTTCGAGTAATTCATTGGGGTTTTTCTAATAAATTTATAATTAATTACGTTTAAGAGTTATTCATAACATTTAAATTCTATGTAGGGTTATCGATATATGAACGAATTAGGGTTTTAATATAGGAACTAAAATTAGGTAGGGTTTCATGAAGCAGATTTTAGGGTTTCTTGTTGTGATGCAGGTTTTCTAATGATCGAGCGTTGGCCGTTCTTAATATATACTTAGGGTTTGTTATAGATATGGATTTATAGTCAACCCTTGAAATTTCAAATTACGAATACATAAATGACATTATTCTGGTGAAACGTAAACACGTATAAACTTAATCTGAATAATTCACCTAAATCCTTCACAATTTTGAAATCCTCAAAATTCCTTATCAAAAGCTTATCAACCCAGCGTACACTTATTTTACTTGTTTAGTATTCATGAATTGACCCTAAAATCAATTAATAAAATTTTAAAATATTTTAAATTCTCGGGTTGTCACAGTGAGCGAAAAATCAAAGCGTTGGAAGATATCTGTGGGAGCATACATTATGGATTTCAGAGGGAGTTGGGAAGAACATTTCTTAGTTGGTGAATTTAATGACGGTTACCACCGCGAGAACATCATTTACGCAGCCCCACGAGGGCGTTATTTTGAGAAGTCACGCGAAACTCCTTTGTCTTTGGGATGAAGTTTTTGAACGATCAATTCATGGGACCCAGAACTAGTTCAACAAAAGCGATAGGGTTGTCAACTTATCAGACATTATTGATTGTAGAGCCTAAAGGCATTAGGAAAAAAGTATCTTTAGTCGACACTGAACAAGATCATGCATTCGACGTAGGAAATTGTAAACTAAAGTTTCTCCTTGGAAGGAAAAAAAAATTATTTTGCATTAAAAAGGGAAAGCTAAGTTTTAGGTTTATTGGACCCTTGAAGTTTTGCGAAGAAGAGCTGGAGAAGTGGCGTATAGAGGTAGCTCACCTTAGTGAGTTGGAAAACGTTCATAATGTTTTCACGCTTGGATTATTCTGACCGAGTAAACCCGATTACAAGCATGTGATCAGTATGAACCGTTATAGTTGATAAAGATTTGCCTTAAGAGAATTCTATAAGATAGTCGACGAGGAAAGAATTAAGTGCTCCGAAATAAAGTGATTACCTTCTGTGAAGGTGATAAGGAGAGAACCACAATGTCGAAAGAGGCAACGAAGCTTCGAAGAAGTGAAATGATGAAAAATTACCACGAGTTATTTGTTTAATCTATGTCTCTTGATTAAGGGACAGAATCTTTGTGAAGAAAGGAAGAATGTGGAGAATTTGATGCGTTTGAGTTGTGATTCCGGGGATGAGAACTTGTAAGGAAGGAAGAATGTATGATCAAAATTTCAAATTATAATATTAAATATTAATTTTATTATATAAATATTTATTTGATGAGGTTATTATTTGAAATTGTTGAATAAATATTTTATTGATGTGGTTATTATTAGTAAATATTTGAATTAAATTTATTATGATAATATTCTAAATTAAATTAATTTGTAATTGAGAGAGTTTGTAATATAACGTATGTGATGTTATATTGTTGTGTTGATTTAATAGTTTAAAATGATATATTAAATTATTTGATAAAATTATAATGAAATTATAATTTTTTGTGATATTCATTTAAGTGAAATATTTATTTAAACATAGTGCATTTAATTAAGTTATTGATTAATGTTAGAATGGAAATCCAAATAAATAATATTCTAAGTACCAATATAACTTTTTGAGTAAGGTTATAACTTGGTGTAAGGTTATACTAATGTGTCGAGTATGTAGTAGGATGGTTAAAACAGAATCGTGTTATGTGGTTAGTTGTTTCAAAGTTTCAAATGATTGGTAAGTGAGGAACGTGGTATATTAGAACTTAGTGAGCATGATGAATAGTAAACAGGTGTTGTGAAGGTTAGTTAACACTTGTAATTTCTGATAATTGTATGGTAACTTAAGACTTGTGCTAAAATAATAAGTCTAACTAGAAATGTGTGTTATGTTGGAACGTGAATGTTAGTATATCTAATAGATGGTGGTTCTAATACTATGTGTAGGTGAACGTGAGTTTTAATATTATAGCTTACGCTCGAGGTAAGTTTCTAAACCTATCTTTTTATATTGAGCAAGTTTCTAAACCTATTTTTTTACATTGATCAAGTTCTCTAACTCTACTTTTATAATAATTGTGCAAATATCTAAACTCTCTTTGAACAAGTTTTCTAACTCTACACTTTCGTTGAGTTAGTTTGTTTATTATTGTGCAAGCTTATGTGTCATATTTCAATTATAATTTCGCAAGCTCTTGTATCTAGTTTTTTCATGATGATGCAAGTTTTCTAAACATTATTTTGATGTTGAGCAAGTTATTCTTTTCTTTAACTTGTTAATTAGCATGCAAGTTTATATAATCAGATATACTGATGTTGAATAGTTTTATTGTTCAAATTGTTATTCGTTATGCATGTTTAATATTCAATTCTAAATAACCTTGGCTTAATATTGTTAAAGCAAGGTATGTTATAGTTATTCAACATTTATGCTCTTAGATTATTCCTAAAGCATAACTTTAATATACAATGTTAATTCACTTATGATTTATTCCATAGCATAATGTGATTACCTTTTATTCAACTAATCCTTAGTTGATGCATGTTCGTTGAATTCCAAATTACCTTGAAACGTATCCAAACTAAACTTACTTTAGTGCGGACTTGTAATCTAAATACTGAGATGAACAACCCTATTATTAGGGGTTCACGCTTAGTGTTGAAATATTTGTGCATAATATATTGTACGAAGGGCTGATCCCCCTAAGTACATGGAGTCCTTATAGTCTTATGACTGTTAAAGTTTAAGTTGAAAGAGTACTTATAACTGTGGACATGGTTCGTGGTCATTAGACCCTCAATTGTATAATTTATAATGTTAATAGAACATATTGTTCAGTTCTATTGAGCCTATTATTTGGCAGTTAATGTAAAGTTTTATTCAATTTCATTTCAAGTGAGCCTTGTTTGCTCACTCTTGCTTATATAAATATTACAGCTGAAGTTGAAAAGGCCGACGTACCTAGCACCAGTAAGGGAAAGGGAAAGATGAACAAGTACTGAAGACTTGTAATCGTTTTGATATTTGATAAGTAGGTTTTATACCTAGTTATCCAGTATCTATTACTTAAATTAGTTGCTTAAACCTATGTTTTGTAGTTAGTTTGCATGCATTATGTGTTCATTTCATACATTTTATGTTATTTTGTAGGCTATGACACAACATTGTCATGAGGAAGCAAGGAAAAGAAATTCAAACATCTTTTGGAGAAAAATATGCAAGCAAGTGCAAGAAGGGAAGATTGCAAGGCTTTTAACACCAAGTGAGATGCATGTTCTTGGCTTGGAACTTGGATTCTATTGTAGATCTACTTCTTAGCTTTCTAGAACATCTTGAATCGTCCCAATCGGAGTTCGGATGCGAGAGTTATGGCCTTTTTATCAACAAAGATCAAAGTTAAGAGTTGTCTTGCTTGCCATTTACATAGCATCTACTTCAAGCTCGATTTCCGCCTTGATCTGGATGGAATCTGTCAATCCTCAAAGAATGAAAGTTATATATCTCGTCGTTATCTTCGATTTGATAGGTGTCAGGCCCCGTAAGTCCTAGCAGATCAAACTTTATTCCTGTTTTATCAAAGGATATCGCAGAAGAAAATACAGTAGCACGGACCGCGCTATAAATGAACTACGCATAGCACGGGGGGCGCCCAGAATGGCCTAGAGACAGTGTGGGGCGCGCCGGTCGGCGAGGGGATAGTTGTTTTGGGTTATTTGGTGTCCAATTTGAGCTAGAATAGGATTCTTAGTTGCCTAACTTGCTAGGGTATCTATTAGAACTATAAATACATGATGGGAGGCATAAATGAGAGGATATAGGCTAATTTTGGAGGATTCCATTAGATTAAATTAGAGTAAATTAGATCAAAACACTAGTTCTTGTTAGATTTGGAGATTGAAGCAACTTGAAGACCATTGAAGATTCAAAGTAGGAGCAATGAGGGAGCTTCAAATCTACAGACAATAGATTATATCTTCTCATCTTCTTCTATCTTTGTCTTTTAATAATTATTCAATTGTGGATTCTTAGTTTTAATTCAATAATAATGAACTAATTCCTTGCTTGAGATTACAATGGATCTTATTGTGTAGTTTATTTTAATATGCTTCGCTATCAATTGTTATCTTCTATTGTGATGATTGTCTATTGTGATTTGGAATTAATAGTTTAATTGCCTAGCTAACAATTACCGTGGTAATCTATATGAACTCGAGAGATGAAGTATTGATTTAGATCTTATCATAATAGCATGTGTTTGTGATTTTTGCATAGATGGAATTCATGATTCGTGTTTAGGATATAGATATGTCTTTACGCCATATGTAATGTAAGACCCCAACTTTTTGAATAAAGATTAAATTTTTTCGAAATATATTTTTGAATATTATGGTGGGGATTTGATATAATGTTATAGTTGTGGGTAATATTTACAAATTTTGCAAAGTACGCAAGTTGTTATATAATATTCGATTAGTTGGGGAATATTCGTTTTAATAGGGAATATTCGTACAATGGCACAATCATTGGTGGACCCCCACAACGGAATTATTGTCGGATTGAGAAAACGACAAAAATACATTATGAAAATAACGGCGGAAGTTTCTAAGTTAAGCTGTTGAAACACGGTTTTAAAAGTACAAGATGTCTGGCGTGGTTGCGTAGTAGCACACGGTATTGATTATTGATGCTTACGTGAGAAGTCACTCGGTTATACTCAATTATTTCTACGATGGTGCCGCATCATATCTATCATATTATTGATTCAATTATTGTCACACAATATCATCACGCATAAAATGTTTTTATTAAATCAATACTTGAGGCGACAAAGTTATTCATATTATAAATTGCAATATTTACAATGTCTAGAAGTTATGTCGAGGAGAGGTTTGGTCACCTAATCAAGGCGGCAAAGAGGAGAAATCCTTATTGGAAAGCCCCTATTTCACGGGAGCGACACGGTTGATAAATATTGTGAGTTATAATATTAATGATGAATGTTGTTGGGGTTGAATTGGAGAGCAGCAGCGTGATATTTGAGTCGGAACGACAAAATTAGTAAAATAGTCTATAAACACAAAATTTTAAAGGGATTCACTATTTGGTGAAAAGTCAACAGTTGACTTTTTTGGGAAAAATCAAACTTTGAAATTTCAAAATTTATATTTTGATAAAAATAGTTTCATTATGTTGGAATTGTTTGTGTTAGTGAAAATCGACATTTATTCGGATGATAATTGATGTCTCAGGGGTTATATTGATAAATCGGGTAATTTATCGGATAAATGAGCAATTAATTGCTACTATTTCACATGCTTATATAACTATTTGTTCACATATGTGTACTATTGAATCACATTATTTACTATTAGGGGAGTTGATGCAAGATTGATAATACTTGCATGACTAAGTTAAAAATGGAGGTATAGATGGAAGTCTTATTGTAATTCGTATTTTTCACATGATTATACTATTGATTCACATGATTGAACTATTGATTCACATTATTTACTATTAGGGGAGTTGGTTCAAGATTGATAATACTTCCAGGACTAAATTAAAAATGAAAGAAAAGTTGGAGGTATTGTACTGTAATTTGAAATTAGAATTAGTTTACTTTTAATTTGAAATTCATTCGTTTAAATAAGATTGAGTTGGTTACGGGTTAGTACTTGGTGATTTTTATTAAACAATTCCTCGTGGGAACGATACTTTTCTTTCACTTTATTACTTGTTGACCACGTATACTTGCGTGTTGTGCGTAATTAGATTTTATCCAATAAATTTTTTGCGCCGCTGCCGGGGACTTTAGTATAGATTTTATTATTTTGCAATATCAGTTTAATTAGTCCAGTTTTACTTAAACACCTTTTGTTTTTGTTTTGTTCTTCTTATTTCAGGTTTTTGAAGTTGGTTTATGCAAACTCGATCCAAAATTCCATACTTGCTTCCTTTTGAGGACGACATTGAGAGAAGGTTTCAGAGGTTAAGTAAGTGGATCAAGGAGACAAGGGACGACTTAGAAAACTCTGATAAGGAAGAAGCAATGGCTGCCGAATACTAGAAAGCGTTGAGGCATTTTGTAACACCTAAGGTGACAGAGCTGCAGTCGAGTATCACAAGGCCTACAATAGCTGCAAATACTTTCGAAATCAAGCCTGGGACAATTTAGATGATGCAGAATTCAATTCAGTTTGGGGGAATGGCAAATGACGATCCTAACGAGCATTTAATCAGTTTTCTGGAAATCTGCGACACTTTCAAGTACAATGGGGTGTCGGATGAGGCAGTTAGACTTTGCTTGTTCCCATTCACTCTACGGGACAAGGCGAAGAGTTGGTTACATTCTCTACCAGTAGATTCGATAACGACATGGGAGGACCTGGCTCAAAAATTTCTAGCAAAATTCTTCCCGTCAGCAAAAACTGCAGAGATGAGGAACGAGATTACCATGTTTGATCAGCTATAATAATCCGAATCTAAATTAGGATTATTAATAAATTGAGAATATTACTTATAATTGTAAATTATAAATTACTGTATGATTATGATACAATAATTAAATTAGGACTTGGTAAGATTTGATATGGGGAAAAGACCCTAAAAAGTAAATAAGAAAACCTTAATCAGAACTTTGATTTTAGAATGGAAACCCCAACCCTAAATTGAGTTATAAATAGAAATTAAATTAGAATTATTAATTATTATTTTTTTCGTGATTAATATTAAGCATGGCTAATTAGAGTTTTATTAGGTGTACTTATCATGATTAACCTTAATTAAGAATTTGATAACTTTAATGCTCAACTAAGTAAACCTTAATTGTACACTAACTAAACTCTAATCCTTGATTTGTCAAACCCTAATGACCAAGGACATAATAAATAAAAATGTAAAATATATAAATATGTGAATTGGATAAATCAACCTCAAAGTTGATTGGGAAGTTACTAAAGTACCCTTAGTATAAGGGAAATGACTAAATTGCCCTTTATCATCCAAAATATGTTGATAAGACCAAATCTATGACTCACCATTTATTAGATTTACAACATGTGTCTAAAAACAGCCCCACCATCAGCCATTTGACACCTTAGAGCTGACCAATGCCTTAGTTGTCAACAATCTAAAGAAATTAGGTAAACTACCCTACTTGAACCTTCTACATATAAGTTAAGTGTTGGGATAGCTAACCAACGAATTCATACTTGCAAAACATCATATCTTAATCCATAAACAACTCTAAAGCAAATTGAGATTAGGATCACAAAGTCGGGTTTGCAAAGATTGCTTGAAAAGGTAAGAACACTAACCCTAACCCTAGATCTTTAAAGATATATCAAAAGTTGTAATTTAGTGTTTATATATATGATATAACATATTATTTAGTGATCTGGGTTGCTTAATCATGAATCCATAACGTTTACATACATAAAATGAAGATTTAGGATACTAAAAATCTTGTCGACAACAGTAATGTCAGGCCTCTCAGATCTTAATCTATTAACTATTTTAGATGTTAAATGTATGGTGAATATACTATGACATGAGCTGAGTAATATAGAAGTGAAATCGGAGCCAAAACAGGAAAGGATCAGAAGTTATTTAAGGTGAAACCCATTTAATTGTTCACGGAAAAATTTTCTGGAAAACCCAGAATTTCATGAACAGCGTCTGACAAGATATTGAACACTTTAGATCTTGCAGCTATGGTAGTTATAGTACCTCTGATTGTATCATTTATGTAGACTGACACTAGGACTACATATCCATAACAACCAAATGACCATTACATCAACCGATTGAAAGTTATGATCGCTCAAAAGTATGAACGGCGAAAACCAGTTTACGGGTAACCCAGAAAGTTGAAAAGTAGTGTCTGACAGCCTATTTGACCAACCTCAAATTCGATCTTCTAATGTTGTTATAAAATGTTAGATGTTACATTATTGTAGTATGACATACCTATAACATGTTTAATACATTAGAACATTCATTTAATACATGGAAATCAAGTTAATAGGCTTGAAAGTAGAAAAACAAACAACGACCAGAAAACTTCAAGATCGGTCTTGGTAGTAACTTTGACCGGCCATAATTTGTTGAGATGAAGTACTTAGATCTAAACATGTTATATAATTATAGTGCTACATCGGTATTATCATGTTAAACCTTGTTCATAACAAAAACTTTCATAAATGACTAATTAAAGCCGATTAAACACGTCACGGGGCGTTGACTTTTCGTGTTCTTAGGTTGACGAAAGAACACTATTAGCAACGATTCGACACTAGAGAAGCCTTTAGCGACGATTAATTGAATAATATTAAAATAATAATAATAAATAGAAATAAATACAAAATAATTATTATAAATTCTAATAAATTTCTAAAATACATTTTAAAATTATAATAAATAATTCTTAGTATTTTGACATAAAATTTTATTAATATTTAATTTATTTAAATATTAATGATAATGAAATTATTTAATAATGCTAATAAATAAATTAGTAAGAATTATAATAAATCATTTTAAATAATAATAAATTATTTAAAAATGAAACTAATGGTTTATAAATCATTATCAATAATAATAAATTATTTAAAATTAATATTTATTATTTAAAAATTAATATGAGTGATTATTAATTATTTAAAAATAGTATTAATGATTTTAAAATCATTTTAATTAATAATAAATTAAGAAAAATTATTATTAATTATTGAGGGATTGTTTTAAGCTTCTAAAAATTTGTAGTAAATAATAATTAAATTATTTGAAGTAACATTTAAACTTTTAAAACAAAGTTTATGAGAAAAATAATTTGAGAATTATCCAATAATGTTATAAAACACTATATCGATATCAAATACTGACCTGAAGCGCTAATAGTTGACTAACTATTAGCTAAAATTATTTCTAATAACTAATATAATTATATTTAGGTTGCATGTAGGCGGCTTGAATAGCCTAGAATAACGAATCTACAATCGTGCAAGTTTTCCATATGTATTTAACTTTTGTATTAAATGTACTTGTTATATTGAGTTGTTATTTAAAAAGGTTGTGGCTTATTGTTCAAGCGTAACCAAGTCTTATAAACTGTTAATTGTGTAAAAATGTATTTGAATTGATATCAAATCATAGAATTATGGTAAAAACCAATGTTGTTTCGTACAAATATATACTGATACTATTATGACCGGCAGTCAAACACTGATCGGGGTTTTATGACTGGCATTTATAGTAATGACCGGGGGTTAATTAAAAGGATGATATGCATACTCCTAGATTGTTTGGTTGAGCGGATCAACCCGGGTTTTTAAGTCTTTATGACTGACAGTAACTCGTAATGTGTAGGGTTTGGCAGATAAACCTCAGTATATATACCTTGAAAAACTTTTGAACTATAAGTTCATCTATTTTAGTCATAGTGTGAGTATATAATAAACATTGATTAAACCTGCTGAGCCTTTTAAAGCTCATCCCTTGCAAATATTATTTTCCTTTGCAGCTGTGACTGATATTCCGAGAAGTTCAAGTATGCATTTTTGTGGCTAGAGAAGACTGTAATAGTTTAAGTTAATTTTATTTTGTAAGACTCAAATGTAATAACTCTAAATCTAGGATTGTGTATTAAGTTTTAGATATATAACTGTTTAGTTTTTTTTATTTGATTAAGAGTTGGCAATCAAGTACAATATTAATATGAATTGTTTATCTGAATGAGGGTATTTGATGACTAGTGAGTTCTGTAAAAACTGAGGTTGCGCCCCTCGATTCTAGGAACAATCTTATCATTGATACTGTGAATGTCAGATGAATAGAAATTATTGATATGAAAGAAATATTTGTAAGATTATAATTCTATACATCTAAGTGATAGTATTCATAATGATAATTGTTCTGACGAGAACTAAGATCTGTTATGAATACTATGAACCTTGGATTGATAGATATTATTTTCTTATAGAATATTTATGTGAGCACCAAATTTGCTACACGCAATTGTAGGGAGTTTGGGCGTCACCTCAAGAACAACATAAGAGTCTTTGTATGAGGTATGGGAGAGATACAAAGAATTGCTCGGAAAATGCCCACATCACGGATTGCCCAGTGGTTGCGAGATGAATACATTTTACAACCGGACTACATGGGAATCTCAAGACGAGTATTGATGCGACATCGGGGGAGCATTTATGGCAAAGACTTATGAGGAGGCATATCGGTTGATAGAGACGATGGCTGCTAACAACTATCAGTGGCCCACGGAAAGAATGACACAACCTACGGTCGCTGGAGTGTTAGAGGTATATGGAGTCACGGTAATAATGGCACATATTCCAGCACTCTCCAAGAAGTTCGACGTTTGGTCAGGGGGACAGACACAGCAAGTTGCAATTATTTATGAGTTGTGCGCTGGGGAACATTCAACGGATCAATGCGCAATCAACCCAGAATCAGTACAATTCATGAGTAGCTACAACAGAATTCCCCAGAATACATATCAGAATGCATATAATCAGGGGAATAGGAATAATCTGAATCAGTCGTGGAATAATAATCAAAATCAGCAAGCTCCACGACCATCGTATCCCCCAGGGTTTCAGAATCAACAACAACCAGTTCAACGTCAAGAGAGGAAATCAGATTTAGAGGAATTGATATCAAAGTATATAACGAGCAATGAGGTAGTTATGAAGAATCAAGCAATGGCAATGAAATCACAAGAAATGGCCATCAAGAATTTAGAAAACTAGATGGAACAAACTGCCTTAGCATTGAACAACAGACCACAAGGGACTCTACCGAGTGACACCGAAAGAAATCCAAAGGGAAATCATGAACAGTGTCAGGCAGTCACCTTGAGAAGTGGAAAATAGTTGGATGGGATAGACGAAGAAAATTCAGCTACCTCGGATGATAAATTTGATGATAGTAAGGTGGTTAAAGGAAACAAGGGTGAGGATAAGCAAAGTGAGAAAACACAGTTAAACGGCAAGCCAGTTGTATATCCTCCACCATCGTTTCAGCAGAGGGTCCAAAAATAGAAACTAGATAAGCAGTTCGCTAAGTTTTTGGAAGTGTTTAAGAAACTTCAGATTAACATCCTGTTTGCAGAAGCACTAGAGCAGATGCCGAGTTATGCGAAGTTCATGAAAGGGATTCTGTCAAGCAAAAAGAAATTGGAAGATTTCGAGACAGTGGCATTAACAGAGGAATGTAGTGCGGTTTTACAGCAGAAGTTGCCATCAAAGCTGAAAGACCTGGGAAGTTTCACTATTCCATGCACGATCGGGAACATGACTTTTAATAAGTGCTTATGTGATTTGGGGGCGAGTGTGAACCTTATGCCATTGTTAGTATACACAGAATTGGGTTTACCCGCGCCAAAGCCTACGAATATTTCGTTGCAGTTGGCGGATAGGTCAGTCACATATCCTAGAGGCATAGTAGAGGACATATTGGTTAAAGTGGATAAGTTTATATTCCCTGTGGACTTTATTATTCTGGATTTTGAGGAGGACAAGAACATCCCAATTATCCTAGGGAGGCCTTTCTTGGCTACGGGTAGGACACTCATCAACGTATAAAAAGGCAAACTTACCATGAGGGTCCAAGATTAGGAAATAAAATTTAACGTGTTCAAGGCCATGAAATTCCCTATGGATGAGAAAGAATGTTTCAAGATGGATATAATTGAGCAGATTATCAGTGAAGACATGGGCAAGAGTCTGGTCAACGATCCACTAAAGACAACATTATTGGGGGATGAAGAGTTCGATGACCCAGAATTTGTGTACTACTTACAGATGTTAGATTCATTGCCATGAGTTAGCCGATTCAGAGCACTATTAGAACTTTTACACACGGAGGAGATAGCCACGAAAAAATTGAAATCGTCATTAGAGGAGCCACAAACCATGGAATTCAAGCCACTCCCTAAACACCTCTGGTATGCGTATTTAGGCAATTCAAATTCTTTACCTGTTATTATTTCTGCTGTACTGGACGATTTACAAGAAGAAAAGTTGATGAGGGTGCTTAGGGAAGATAACGCAACGATAGGGTGGACGATCGCGGATATCAAGGGAATCAGCCCTTCATTTTGTATGCACAAGATTTTGATGGAAAATGATGCAAAACTAACGGTGGAAAAACAACAACGACTTAACCCAATTATGAAGGAAGTGGTAAAGAAGGAAATTCTAAAATTGTTGGATGCCGGTATCATCTACCCGATCTCGGACAGTAAGTGGGTTAGTCCAGTTCATTGTGTGCCGAAAAAGGGGGGAATGACCGTGGTACAGAATGAGGATAACGAGTTAATTCTGACAAGAACAGTGACTGGTTGGAGAGTGTGCATCGATTATAGGAAGTTGAATAAGGCAACCCAAAAAGATCATTTTCCGCTATCCTTTATCGACCAAATGTTGGACAGATTGGTGGGTCATGAATACTACTGTTTATTGGATGGATACTCGGGCTATAACCAGATCGTCATCGCTCCTGAGGATCAAGAGAAGACTAAATTTACGTGCCCTTACGGCACATTCGTGTTCAGGAGAATGTCATTCGGATTGTGTAATGCACTGACTACCTTTCAACAGTGTATGATGGCCATTTTCTCCGACATGGTGGAGAAAAATGTGGAAGTCTTCATTGACGACTTTTCTGTCTATGGAGACAATTTTTATACTTGCCTAAGGAATTTGGTAATGGTGTTACAGCGATGCGAAGATACGAACCTTATACTTAACTGGGAAAAATACCACTTCATGGTTGAGGAGGGTATAATTTTGGGCCACAAGGTATCGGCTCAAGGACTGGAAGTTGACAAGGCTAAGTTGGAAACAATCGAGAAACTACCTCCACCGAGCTCAGTAAAAGGAATTAGAAGTTTTCTGAAACATGTTGGGTTCTACAGAAGATTCATAAAGGACTTCTCTAAAATGGCAAAACCTTTGTGCAGCCTTTTAGAGAAGGACTATGTGTTTAATTTTGATAAGGAATTTAAGTCGACTTTCGAGTTGTTGAAGAAGAAGTTAACTACAGCCCCCATGATCGTCGCACCGAATTGGAATATGCCTTTCGAGCTGATGTGTGATGCAAGCGACTATGCAGTTGGGGTTGTTTTGGGACAACGCTGAGAGAATGTATTTCACGCCATTTATTATGCAAGCAAGACACTCACGGAGACCCAAATGAATTATACAACTACGGAAAAGGAATTGCTTTCAGTGGTGTATGTGTTTGACAAATTCCGGGCATACTTGATCGGGACTAAGGTGATAGTCCACACGGATCATTCGGTTATTCGGTATCTAATTACGAAAAAAGATGTTAAACCATGCCTTATCTCGATGGATTCTCCTTCTTCAAGAGTTTGATCTAGAAATAAAGGATAGAAAGGGTACGGAGAATCAAGTTGCCAATCATTTGTCTAGGCTGAAAAATCAAGAGAAACTGAAAGAGGACAAGTGTGAAATCAACGAATCATTCCCGGATGAGCAATTGTTTGGGATAAATGCTGAATTTCTTTGGTACACGGATTATGTGAATTATCTAGTGAGCAACTTTCTTCCACCTGATCTCACCAGACAACAGAAAAAGAAGTTCCTTCATGGCGTAAAATGGTACATGTGGGAGGAACCTTATTTATTCAAGTAGTGCACCGACAAAATGATTAGAAGGTGCGTTCCCTATAGTGAAGTGAAGAACATACTGCATGAGTGCCACTCATCTGCGTATGGCGGATATTATGGCAGTGAGAGGACAGCAGCAAAGGTGCTTCAAGTCGGGTTCTATTGGCCTACACTATTTAAGGACGCCCACCAGTTTGTCAAAACATGTGATAAATGTCAATGGGTGGGCAACATTTCTAAAAGAAATGAGATGCCTCTACAAATAATTCTTGAAATTAAAATTTTTGATGTATGGGGCATCGATTTCATGGGGCCATTCCCTTCCTCATTTTCCAATCAGTACATATTGTTTGCGGTGGACTATGTGTCAAAGTGGGTTGAAGCAGTAGCACTACCGACTAACGATGCAAAGGTGGTTCTCAAATTCTTGCAAAAAAATATTTTTACCAGGTTTGGCACGCCGAGAGCCATTATAAGTGATAAAGGTAGTCACTTCTGCAACAAATCGTTTACAACTCTCTTGGCAAAATATGGGGTTAATCACAAGGTAGCGACGACTTATCATCCCCAAACCAGTGGGTAGGTTGAGGTGTCGAATAGGGAAGTCTAGAAAATTCTGGAAAAAGTGGTGAACCCGAATCGAAAGGATTGGTCGCTCCGGTTCGATGATGCATTATGGGCATACCGGACTGCGTATAAAACACCGATCGGGATGTCACCATATCAACTACTGTATGGAAAGGCTTGTCACTTACCGGCCGAAGCTCTGAGACAAGGCCCATTGGGCAATTTAAGCGAACTTTGATCAAGCCACGGTGGGGGAAAAGAGACTACTCCAACTTAATGAGCTCGATGAATTCTGACTTCAGTACTGCTGTTCAACTCACGATTGAGGTTTTTCCCAGGAAAGCTTAAGTCAAGGTGGTCAGGACCATTCACTATCAAAATAGTTTTCCCACATGGTGCAATCGAACTCTACAATCGAAATCCATTGGAGACATTCAAGGTCAATGGTCAACGGATAAAGCATTATTGGGGTGGAAATTCAAAGCTGGGATCGTCAACATTACCCGCATGGATGCACATGATGATATATGAGGCAACCGTCGAAGACTTACGACGTTAAAACTAGCGCTACTTGGGAGGCAAACCCGAGTTTAAAATTTTTCTCTTTTAATTTTACTTTATATTATAGTTTATAATCTAGTTTAAGTATGAGCTTTCATAGAATTTTTACTTCATTTCTGGATGATTCGCAAGTTGAAGAAGGAAAATATAGACAAGATGTCACTGACCTCATAGCGCGGGCCGCGCTGCCCAATGTACATACTTAGCACGGGGGGCGCTATAACCCTAGTCCCTTCCTGTCATGCAAGCGTGGACCACGTTACTTCGTCGATCTCACAGCGTTGGGCGAGCCATACACAGCGCGGGGCGCGCTACTGTTCATCTCATCGCCTGACCCCCTAGCGCGGACCGCGCTATCCAACACTGCTATGCAGCGCGGCGCACGCTGATATGCCAGCACCTCTTGACTCCCTAGCGCAGGGCGCGCTATCTTTAGCTCCTCCACAGCGCGGGTCACGCTACTCGTAATACCCAGGCGCCTACTTGCTTTAATTGTCGTGTCCTAAGCCATAACTCCCCCACTTCTCCTTTCTTTCATCAAATCAACTTCCCCAATTCTCCTACAACCTCTACACTTCCATAACTCCATAACTCCCATACTAATGCCACTACCCCATCGCTCCTTCTCCTTTTCAACTTCTATTCACATTAAACCCACTCACCTTCTATCTCCCAACCCACGTTGGTTTTCCATCCCCTATATGAACTCTAACTATACATATAATCTAATTCATATCAAATATACACACTACACTCCAATCATACATCTAATTCATTCCTTGCACAAATTCTTTCAATTGGGGACACGATTACAAAGAGGAAAACATAATTTATTCAAGGTAAGAACAACTCCCTTCTTGCTCAATCTTCTTCTCTCGTTATTGATAGCAAGTAAGTAGAACACCTTGGATATTGGGTGTTTGTTTTCATAATTTGGTTAGCAAGATAACACCAAGTAAGCTATTTTGGGGAAAAAATCAGTCCGCTCATAAGCTATTATGAGCTATTTTGATAAAAATCCTGAACAAAACTTTGAGCCTACCCATCCTCAGAAACACCATGTCTTCCCACAAAAGACAACGCCCATCCACCTCCACTGCTCGGCCTCAATATGATCACACAAGGTTTGTTAGTGAGAGGGTCATGAGCGATTAAGTCATCCATTGACAAGAAAACTTTGGTGCTTGAACGTAGATTGAAGCCGGATGCTAATTTTGATGGCGACATGACTTTGCAAATTATTGAGTGAAATTTGTTTCAGTTAGTCGAACAACCACTTCCAGTGGCAATCAACATAGTGAAAGAGTTTTACGCTAATGCAATGGAACATGTCAATCATGTAGTCATGGTTAGGGGAAAACCGGTGGCATTTCATGCCGATGCTATCAAGCGAGTATTTTGGATTAGAGGCACCACAAGCGTAATCGATATGAAGATGGGTTACCCGAGTTAGATGAGTTGATTGTCAGATTATGCAAACCAGGAACGCAATGCGTAATTCAAGGCGGAACATATGAAAAAATAAGTTTTCCCCACTCTGCACTTAGTCGATATGGAAAAGCTTGGTGTGCATTTATGTGTGCCCGTTTAATGCCCACTCGCCACTAGAATGATGTAACTAAGGCACGGGCTCAGCTATTGTATGGGATTGTTCATCACCATTTTCGTGTGAACAACTCTATTGCATTCTACAATGTCGATGTGGGGGAGTGTATTCAAGAGTCCATCGACCGATTGTTACGCGGGAGTACTACGGGAGGTTTGCTGCATGGTTTGTTAATCACTTATTTGTGTCGTAAAGCTGGAGTGCAATGGTAACCTTCCTAGCCGGTCCAACAACCAATGGTTATCATTGATCATGCCACTATTGAGAGGTACAAGGCATGGGATGGGGTGAGATCACATCCACATGGCGAAGGCTATATTATGATTTGACAACCCTCACCCCCAGTTAGAGCGGAACCAAGGCAGGAGCCACCACCTAGGGCTTCAAGGAATCAATTTTTGTGGTTGGCCCAGCGTCAAGATCTAATGCATCAGTACAATGCAAATGCATTCAACACGCTTGCTGATGCGTTTTCTCACTGCAATCCAACTGCACCTCCGGTGGTCATGCCCATTCCTCCTAACCTGCCTGCATATCCTCCGTCGGACGACGACGAGCAGTGATTCATTTTCAGGGAAGGCCTCATACTTTTATTTGAATTATTTTGTCGTAATGATGTCATTACTTGATTTAAGTTTGGGGGATTATGTTTCTGCGAATAGTAAGTTTAGTTAATAAGTTCTTTAGTTGTTATAATTGTCATATTCATGTTATTTAAAAATAAATAAAAGACAAAAATATTTTGCATGTAGTTTGCAAGAATCCAGTTATTAGATCGTATACGTTGATTCTTGGCCAATGATGAGATTGAAATTACGTAGACAAGTACATTACTTAGTATGGGAACCTTGATGTAGTTTCTATTATGATGTGGATTTTGTTCCGATTTGAAACTAGTATAATACTGAAAAGACGTTAATAACATACGTGTTAATGGATTAGTTCAAATTGTTACATAAAGATTTTCTAAGGATATTGCTAGTATAGGCGAGAAAGTGACAAAGATAGGCGGTGAAAGCTAAAATTAGGCATGAACCTAAGTTTGGAGGAAAATATGGGGTATATAAGCTTTATAAAAAAAGATATTGATTTGATAAAATTGATTCCTATGGTTGGTCGAGAAGAAGTATGAAATGCACTCCCCATAAACATAGGCGTGAGATGGAGCGTAAAACGCACTCACTATCTATCATCTAAAAAAATATGAATGACTAAAACGGGAAATAAGAGCAAAAAGCCCCCGTAGATGAAAAATGAAGCATGACTATCCTATGTGAACCCTTGATAGTGGTAATTATTTAGTTTTAGTTGGAACTTATGCGCTTTTGAATTTTTTGAGTTTGTATTGTATGATTCTTGATAAGAAACTGGTTATGTATTGAATTTGATTCAATATCAGTTAGCATGGGTGTTGGACACACACACACACTATATTAGTGATAACAAGTTGAGATGTAAGGATTGATAGTGAATTGCATATTGGTTTTGATATAAAGTGTTGTCATGTTTACTTAATTTTTCTGAGGCCGTATAAGTAAACTATCTTTACTGTCTTAATACTGGATTCGTAGTTTTTAGTTGTTAGTGCATTGCATTGCATTTTGCTTAAGGACAAGCAATGTTCAAGTTTGGGGGAATTTGATGAGTAGGTTTTCAACCTATGATTTATGTTCGTTTAGCTTGTTATATTGTTTGCTTTTTGGTACTTTCATGTTACTTTTGATGGATTTTATGCTTGTTGTAGGATAATCAATGTGCCTATCAGAATGCTAGCATTGGAAGGAGATTTCAAGCAATTTTTGGACTTTCTTCCTACATAGCGCAGACCGCGCTTTGATGTATAGAGGAGTAGCGCGGGGCGCGCTGTGTCGGCATTAGTGTTGGGTGAAAAGAAATTTTGTGCTGGAAGTTGGGTATTGTTGGGAGCTATTAATTCTTTATGTAATGTGATTATAATAGGATTGTGGGATGGTTGTTAGTTCATTTTGTGGGAGTCTTTGACTAATGACTTGTTGGTGTTGAAATGGATTGAGATTCCTATTTGACTTT
This sequence comes from Panax quinquefolius, assembly GCA_020205615.1. Lineage (NCBI taxonomy): Eukaryota > Viridiplantae > Streptophyta > Magnoliopsida > Apiales > Araliaceae > Panax > Panax quinquefolius. The sequence continues at coordinate 72,976,848 of CM035151.1, forward strand.
TCTATGAGGAGTTAGAGTTGGATTAGGATTGGTGGTATGGATCTGAGTTGGGGCTATTTTTATGTGAAGTGTTGGATCTTAGAAGGCCATTCGGACACACTTCGAGAATGAGATTGAAGAGCAAGATCTTGGAGGAACGAAGAAGAAGAAGAATTTCACGAAGATTTCATATTTGAAGGGCGAGAAGGGTGGTGTATTACTATTCTCCTTTAATTTCAAATTATGTAATTGGGATGATGTTTTCTTTTATTTATTCAGTATTTAATTCATTAGCTATGAACTAAATTACTTATTAGGCTTATAATGGATCTTTAAGTGGAACGATGATTATGTAACCTTGGTTTTCAGTTTAATAAGCTATTATGCAGTTTATCTATATTAATTTGAGCTTAAGTTTATGAATTGCCTGATGAACAATTTTATGTGGATTTGTATGAATTCGAGAGATGAAATATGAATCTAGACTTAATTAATATAGCATGTGTTCTTGATTTATGTGTATGAATAGAATCTTGATATATGTTAGGGTAGAGATATGCTTAACATCGCATGTAATCATATGAAGAACTTGAACTTAAACCTTCTTTAATTGTAATTCACATAGAGATATAGTGAGTTAGTTAATTAAGGTGTTTAACACAACTCTATCTTAATTGTGGATTTGGGTTAATACGGTATTAGTACATCGAGATGTGGTTAGTACTATTTATGTGTTCTTGATTAATAAACTGGGATAGTGAATTAAACTGGATTAAGTTATAATAATCAGAGCGATGCTTAGAGTGAAGTTGTAAGCCTAATTCTCCAATATTTGTTTGAAAATTCAGTTTTAGGGTTTGTTGGTATTTATTTGATTTTTAATATTTTTATTATAAACTGGAAATTGATTAGTTTAATAAAATTAGGATTAATAGAAGATTGGTAATTGTGAAGTTAATTTCTTGCTAAGTCTCTAAGGGAACGATACTCTACTTACTATTATATTACTTGTTAACCACGTATACTTGCGTGCTGTGCATATCTAGAATTTACCCAACAAGTTTTTGAAAAACTTGTTGGGTAAAATCTAATTACACACAACACGCAAGTATATGTGGTCAATAAGTAATAAAGTGAAAGTAGAGTATCGTTCCCACGAGGAATTGTTTAATAAAAATCACGAAGTACTAACCCGTAACCAACTCAATCTTATTTAAACGAATGAATTTCAAATTATAAGTAAACAAATTCTACTTACCACTAATTAAAAATCAAATTACAAATATTTAAGATCACAACTTCACTTATTGCTTCATTTAAGTTAACACACTTCTCATCAATTATTTTCTATCCTGAATTGTTAATCAAGAACACTAAAGTAGATAAAACCACCTCTCGATGCATTATACCTATACTCACTTAAATTCACAGATGATAGAATTAACTAATCTACTATATCTCTATGTGAATTACAATTAAAAAAGATTTAAAGCACAAGTTCTCTATAAGATTACATATGGCGTAAAGGCATATCTCTATCCTAAACACGAATCATGAATTCCATCTATGCAGAAATCACAAACACATGCTATCATGATAAGATCTAAATCAATACTTCATCTCTCGAGTTCATATAGATTATCACGGTAATTGTTAGCTGGGTAATTAAACTATTAATTTTAAATCACAATAGACAATCATCACAATAGAACATAACAATTGATAGCGAAGCATATTAAAATAAACTACACAATAAGATCCATTGTAATCTCAAACAAAGAATTAGTTCATTATTATTGAATTAAAACTAAGAATCCACAATTGAATAATCATTAAAAGACAAATAAAGAAGAAGATGAGAAGATATAATCTATTGTCTGTTGTGACGCCCCCAAAATAGGTATACATCACCCATCTTGGGTCGCCAGATACAAGGTACTGAATACAAAACAAACTAATTATACAACAGTCGTGTAAAATACAACAAAACATAGGATGTGAGTTTGAATACAAATATTGTCATCTAGACAATATCCACACTCAATGGAGTCCTCATTATATTTATTATCACACTATTTCACATAATAGTGAGGACTACTAATGCACCATCTAGGACCATCACTCTGTTCCCAGACTAGTCCCCAGCCTACGTTCTCATTTTTCTCAAGAGAACAATGAAAGCAAAAGGGTGAGCTCAACTAGCCCAAAGAAGAAATATTATGACTAAGATATTGCGAATAAGTTATCATTAGCCTTGATAGTATAACAACCGATAGAATATAATAGACAACAAGTTTTAGATCAAAAGCTGCAGCAATGAATAAGCAATCCATTAGAAGAGTCAAGTAAAGTATAAAATCTACTATCTTCTATGATTTAAAAAGTTTTCATCAACTTTATCGATGAGACTCAGCTTAATAAATAAAATAAAATCATCCCTGCTCCACGGCCAAGGATATTCATGTAATCATCAATGGTCATGACTATACCAGAATAATCCTCGGTCATAATCATACCAACAACCGTCCACCAATGAACTACGAGCCAATGAGGGACTTTTACCACATCATTCGTCACATTACGATCATGATTATACCTTTAGAATAATCCACGGTCATAATCATTCCAAGTCCATCTATGCACGTAAGCCAAAGATGACTTTCATTACAATATAAGCATGAGGATGATGACAATGACATAATTATTCAATAAAACAAGTTTAAGAATAAATTTTAAAGATTTATAATTTAATTTATCCAGGAACCAATCGTCCAAATTGTCAACATGATACTGCTTTGTGGAGTAAAATTCAAGAATGCTCAGAAGAATATTTCCATGAAAAGATACAGGATGAAACGCAAATATCCAGGATATTCTACTAATTTCATGGAGCATAGAAGTCAAAACTTTAACCAACTGAGTATAATAGAATATATGAAACTACAAATGGATTTTCGTCCGCCATGCGGTAATCCACGTAGACAGATCATTTCAACAGAATAATAAAGAATGGAATAACTGAAGAATTTCACCATGTATGCAGTGCCTTCGCATGAGCGAGTTATTCACATAATAATATATAATGGAACCAGGTCATGCGTAATCCGCATAGATAAGATATTCCAACAGAATATTAAAGAATGGAACCAAGTCATGTGTAATACGCACCGACAGGATATTCCAACAGAATAATAAAGAATGGAACTAGGTCATGCGTAATCGCTTGATGCATGGATGTTCCAACGAGAATAATAAAGAATGGAATAACAACGAAATTCACGTGCATGCGATAAACCGCATGTGCAAAGGTTATTCCAACAGAATAATAAAGAATGGAATAACAACAGAATTCACCAAGCATGCGATAGACCGCACAGACAGGTTATTCCAACAAAATAATAAAGAATGGAATAACAAAAGAATTTCACCATGTATGCGGTACTTCACATAAACAGGTTATTCCAACATAATAATAAAGAATGGATTAACAAAAGCTCTCTTCATGAATACGAAAGAAATAATACCCCTTACGAGTACAACAAATAATATCCCTTACCTTAGAAAAACTGAATACTGAAGTAGTGAAGTAGCAGAATACTTTTCTTCTTTCTCTCTATAGTTTCTCTCTCTAGAGTTTCAGTGAATTCGTAATAAATAATGAAGGAATGAGCTTCTATTTATAGGAGAATGAACTGAATAGTAACTAATTCATGAATGGTCCATATTGATTTACTTTTAAACGGAATGTCCATATTGATTTACTATTAAAACTTAAAGCAACGGTCCATACTGATTTACTATTAAAACTTTAAACCAGCGATCCATATTAATTTACTATTAAAACTTTAAACAAACGATCCATATTGATTTACTATTATAATTTCAACCAACTGTCTGAAAAATTATCACATCTTCTCATGGAATAATATTGTACTCAAAAATGATTTGGACCGAAAAGAAATATATTTTTTTTGGGTGAATAGTACTCTGTGAATAGTACTTCGAGAATAGTACCCCGTGAATAGTACCTGACACGAAAAGTGTCCCAAATACCCGAGTGAACAATACTAGAGTGAATAGTAACTGGGTGAATAGTTACCCGTGAATAGTACTCCGACAGAAAAAGTGCCCCGAATACCCGATTGGTCAATATAACCTCCAGACATTAATTATTATTGAAATAAATATCGATTTCTACTAACACTAATAATTTCCACACAATGGAACTATCAATATCATCTTTAATCGATTATGGAGTTATTCATCATTAATATTATAATTCACAATATTTAACAAACGTGTCGTTCCCGGAAAGAGGGGCTTTAATAAGGATATCTCTTTATCGGGCACGCATGATTAGGTGACCAAACCTCTCCTCGATGTAACTTCTAGACATTGTCGATATTACAAATAATAATATGAATAACTTTGTCGTCTCAATTATTGATTTAATAATATATCATATTATGCAGATGATATTGTGACAATAATTGAATCAATAATATGAGAGATATAATGCAGCAATTACTGTAGCAATAATTGAGTATAACTGAGTGACTTCTCACGTAGCATCAATAATCATACCGTGTACTACTATGCAACCACGCGTATTACTTTACTTTTACTATCGGGTAGTTCAACGGTTTTAACGGTAACACATCCGCCATTGTTTTTATAAAAAGATAATTTTGTCGTTTTCTAACTCCGACAATAATTCTATTGTGGGGTCCACCAATAATTGTGTCGTTGTACGAATATTCCCTATTAAAACGAATATTCCCCGATCAATCGAATATTATATAACAACTTGCTTACTTTGTAAAATTTATAAATATTACCCACAACTATAATATTATAACAAATTCACATCTTAATATTCAAAAATATATTTCGAGAAAATTATTCTTTATTCATAAAAGTTGGGGTCTTACAACCTCCCCTTCTTATGAAATTTTATCCTCAAAATTAGGGTACATACCTGGTATGTCGAAGAGATGAGGATACCTTGACTTCATCTCGATTCTAACTCCCAAGTCATTTCCTCCACATCGTGGTTTCTCCACAAAACTTTGACTTGAGGTATAACCTGGGGCGTAGAACATGATCCTTCTTATCCGAGATTTTAACAGGTAACTCTTCATATGTTAAATCTTCCTCTATCTCGTCTGGTTCTAACTCAATAATTTGGTATGGGTCTTTCACATATTTACGTAACATAGATATGTGAAAAATGTTATGAACACGAGACATACTAGGCGGTAAGGCGAGTCTATAGGCCATAGTTCCTACTCGCTCGAAGATTAAAAATGGGCCAATGAATCGAGGATTGAGCTTTCCTCTTTTTCCAAATCTCGTAACTCCTTTCCATGGAACAACACGTAACAACACATGATCTCCAATATTAAATTCCACGTCCTTTCGATGAAGATCAGCATAACTCTTTTGTCGATCTTGTGAGGTTTTTATACATTGTCGGATCGTTTGAATCTTTTCCATAGTCATACGTACCAACTCCGGTCCCAACAACGTTGCTTCACCCACCTCATCCCAACATACTAGAGAACGACACTTTCTTCCACACATCGCCTCAAATGGAGTCATGCCAATACTTGCTTGATAACTATTGTTGTAGGAAAACTCCACCAATGGTAAGAACTTGTCCCAACTTCCCTTGAAGTCAAGGACACAGAGTGTTAATAAATCTTCAAGAGTTTGAATAGTCCTTCCGATTGCTTCGTCCGGTTTGAGGATGATATGTCGAACTAAATCGTAAATCTGTGCCCATAGCTTTTTGCAAACTAACCCAAAATCTTGAAGTGAATCTTGGGTCTCGATCAAAAACTATGGATACTGGCATACCATGCAATCTTACAATCTCGTTTATGTACATACTAGCAAGACATTCAAGTGTATAAGTTTCTCGTATCGGTAAGAAATGAGCAGACTTGGTCAATCTATCAATAATGACCCAAATTGCATCTATGCCTTGAGAAACCTTGGGAAGAGTAGTAACGAAATCCATGGTAATGTGCTCCCACTTCCATTCTGGAATTTCAAGTGGTTGCAATGGACCTTTTGGCACTTGATGCTCCGCCTTAACTCGTTGACATGTTAGACACCTTAAGATAAACCCCGCTATCTCTCTCTTCATATTTCTCCACCAAAATGTATGTCCAAGATCACTATACATTTTGGTACTCCTGGGATGGATTGCAAACGGTGTGTTGTGCGCCTCCATCATGATTTTATAATTCAAGTCAGATCGTTAGGAACACAAAGTCTGGAGTAGACTCGAAGTATTCCTTCTTCATTGATTCTTGCTTTCGGAATAGCACCTTCTTGCACTTTCTTCCTCATACGCATCAGCTCCAGGTCTGTAGCTTGAGCAGCTTTAACTTTATCGATTAAAGTCAATTCTACTCTATATTCGTCATCCTCACATGGGACCCTGGAGTCTTTAACTCTATCTCCATCCTTTGTAAGTCATACAAAATGGGTCTTTGCATTGACAATATCGCACTCGTACCCACATATGCCCTTCAACTCAATGCGTCAGCTACCACGTTCATTTTTCCAGGATGGTATTGGATAGTATAATCGTAATCTTTCAACAGTTCAAGCCATCGTCGTTACCGCATGTTGAGTTCCTTTTGAGTGAAGAAATATTTGAGGCTTTTATGATCCGTAAAGATCTCCACTTTCTCCCCCATACAAGTAATGCCTCCAAATTTTAAGCGCAAAAACGTTTGCTGCCAACTCTAGATCATGAGTAGGATAATTCCTCTCATATTCTTTGAGTTGTCGCGAGGCATAGGCTATGACTTTCCCATGTTGCATGAGAACACATCATAACCCTTTGCCCGAAGCATCACTATAGAGGACAAATCCCTCCGAGCCAGATGGTATTGTCAGAACAGGTGCTGAAATGAGTCTTCCCTTGAGTTCTTGAAAACTCTTCTCACATTCCTCGCTCCAACCAAACTTTGTATCTTTTTGAGTCAGCTGAGTTAATGGAGTAGCGATTCGAGAAAACCCTTCCACGAATCTCCGATAATAACCAGCTAAGCCGAGAAAGCTAAGTACTTTGGTCACTGACTTTGGTTGCTCCTAGCTTTGAATTGCTTCAATCTTCGCTGGGTCAACAGATATTCCATGATTTGATATCACATGCCCAAGGAATGCAACTTCCTCAAGCCAGAACTCACATTTCTTCAACTTGGCATATAACTTGTTTTCACGAAGCTTTTGGAGTATCAACCTCAAGTATTGCTCATGATCTTCACGGCTTTTGGAATATATGAGGATGTCATCAATAAAGACAACCACAAAGTGATCCAAATATTCCTTGAATACTCGGTTCATCATATCCATGAAGGCAAAAGGAGCATTAGTCAATCCAAAAGACATGACCAAGAATTCATAATGCCCATACCGAGTTCTGAAGGCAGTCTTTGGAATATCCTCAGTTTTAACCTTCAGCTGATGATATCCAGAACGAAGATCGATCTTTGAAAAGAATTGTGCTCCTTGCAACTGGTCAAACAGGTCATCAATGCGAGGTAACGGATACCTATTCTTGATGGTGACATGGTTCAATTTCCGGTAGTCAATACAAATTCGCATACTCCCATCTTTCTTCTTCGCGAATAGAATATGAGCACCCCAAGGAGACGTACTAGGATGAATGAAACCGATGTCTAACAATTCCTGTAATTGGGTCTTTAACTCCTGAAGTTCAATAGGAACCATTCGATATGGGGCTTTGGAAATGGGTTTTGTACCAGGTTCAAGGTCGATACAAAATTCAATTTCACGCTCTGGGGGTAGGCCAGGAAGTTCTTCAGGGGATACGTCAGGAAATTTATTAACAATAGAAATATCATTCAAAACTGACGTATTTTTATTTAAATCCGTGACATGAGCTAAGAAAGCTTGACATCCATTTTTTAATAAATGAATAGCTTTATGGCTTGAGATGACAATGATTGATTTTAATGGTTTGGTTGCTTGAATTCGCATAATAGGTTGGTTAGGAATATGAAAGCTAACAACCTTACAAAAACAATCGATTTTAGCATGATGAGTCGTTAACCAATCAATCCCTAAAATCACATCAAATGCAAGTATTTTCAAAGAAATAAGATCGACGGTAATAATGCGGTTCTGGATTTGAAATAAACAAGACTTATAAACCGTGGATGTAATGAAGGTTTCTCCCAACGGAGTTTCAACCAGATAAATCGAAGTCCAATTTCTCTCGAGTCAAATTTAAGCGTTGAGCCCAAGTAGAAGAAATAAAAGAATGGGTAGAACCGGTATCAAATAAGGTATAGACTTCGCTAGAGTTTATGATAAGCTTACCCGTGATCACCTCGTTCAGATTCCTCACTTTTTGGGAGGTAACAACAAACGCTCTCCCTTGAACTACCGATTTTGTCTTGTCTAGGACGGACTTTGATGCCTCCATCCCGGCTGGACTGACTTCGGTGCACGACAAAATCGGGCTAGGAGACCTTCTCTTCCACAATTGTAACATGTTTTGGACTGCTGCGTATAGTTTGGACTGATGTGTCCCTACCCTCTGCATTTGTAACATACGATCGGCGGTCGTTCTCCTTCCATAACAACTTGGTGTTGGTCTTTGGCGTCCTTCCAACATTATTGAATCTCCTCTTCTTGAAACTCCCACTTTTATTGTCTTGGCCATGATTACCACCGAAGTGGTTACCATTTCTGGCATGTTGATTCCCTCCACGTTTGTTGTCACCGCTTCGATGACTGTTACCACTAGTATTTTCATTGAATTGCTTCAATCTTCTTTGGATCAATGAGATATTCCATGATTTGATATCACATGCCCAAGGAATGCAACTTCCTCATGCCGAACTCACATTTCTTCAACTTGGCATATAACTTGTTTTCATGAAGCTTTTGGAGTATCAACCTCAAGTATTGCTCATGATCTTCACGGCTTTTGGAATATATGAGGATGTCATCAATAAAGACAACCACAAAGTGATCCAAATATTCCTTGAATACTCGGTTCATCATATCCATGAAAGCAGCAGGAGCATTAGTCAATCCAAAAGACATGACCAAGAATTCATAATGCCCGTACCGAGTTCTGAAGGCAGTCTTTGGAATATCCTCAGTTTTAACCTTCAGATGATGATATCCAGAACGAAGATCGATCTTTGAAAAGAATTATGCTCCTTGTAACTGGTCAAACAGGTCATCAATGCGAGGTAACGGATACCTATTCTTGATGGTGACATGGTTCAATTCCCGGTAGTCAATACAAAGTCGCATACTCCCATCTTTCTTCTTCACGAATAGAACATGAGCACCCCAAGGAGACGTACTAGGATGAATGAAACCAATGTCTAACAATTCCTATAATTGGATCTTTAACTCCTGAAGTTCAATAGGAGCCATTCGATATGGGGCTTTGGAAATGGGTTTTGTACCAGGTTCAAGGTCGATACAAAATTTAATTTCACGCTCTACGGGGTAGGCCAGGGGAAGTTCTTGGGAATACGTCGGGAAATTTATTAACAATAGAAATATCATTCAAAAGCGGCGTATTTTATTTAAATCTCGCGACATGAGCTAAGAAAGCTTGACATCCATTTTTCAATAAGCGAATAGCTTTATGGCTTGAGATGACAATGATTGATTTTAATGGTTTGGTTGCTTGAATTCGCATAATAGGTTGGTTAGGATTATGAAAGCTAACAACCTTACAAAAACAATTGATTTTAGCATGATGAGTCGTTAACCAATCAATCCCTAAAACCACATCAAATGCAAGTATTTTCAAAGAAATAAGATCGACAGGTAATGTGCGGTTACCGATTTGAAATAAACAAGACTTATAAACCGTGGATGTAATGAAGGTTTCTCCCAACGGAGTTTCAACCGATAAGTCGAAGTCCAATTTCTCTGAGTCAAATTTAAACGTTGAGCCCAAGTAGAAGAAATAAAAGAATGGGTAGAACCGGTATCAAATAAGGTATAGACTTCGCTAGAGTTTATGATAAGCTTACCCGTGATCACCTCGTTCGGATTCCTCGCTTTTTGGGAGGTTACAACAAACGCTCTCCCTTGAACTACCGATTTTGTCTTGTCTGGGACGGACTTTGATGCCTCCATCCCGGCTGGACTGACTTCGGTGCACGACAAAATCGGGCTAGGAGACCTTCTCTTCCACAATTGTAACATGTTTTGGACTGCTGCGTATAGTTTGGACTGATGTGTCCCTACCCTCCGCATTTGTAACATATCGATCGTGGTCGTTTCTCCTTCCATAACAATGGTGTTGGTCTTGGACGTCCTTTCAAAATTATTGAATCTCTCTTCTTGAAACTCCTACTTTTATTGTCTTGGCCATGATTACCACGAAGTGGTTACCATTTCGCATGTTGATTCCTCCACGTTTGTTGTCACCGCTTGATGACTTTTTACCACTAGTATTTTCATTGAATTGCTTCAATCTTCTTTGGGTCAATGAGATATTTCATGATTTGATATCACATGCCCAAGGAATGCAACTTCCTCGCCGAACTCACATTTCTTCAACTTGGCATATAACTTGTTTTCACGAAGCTTTTGAGTATCAACCTCAAGTATTGCTCATGATCTTTGCGGCTTTTGGAATATATGAGGATGTCATCAATAAAGACAACCACAAAGTGATCCAAATATTCCTTGAATACTCGGTTCATCATATCCATGAAGGCAGTAGGAGCATTAGTCAATCCAAAAGACATGACCAAGAATTCATAATGCCGTCTGCAGGAGTTACGAAAGGCGGTCTTTGGAATATCCTCGATTTTAACCTTGAGGATGATGATATCCGTAAGCGAAGATCGATCTTTAAAAAGAATTATGCTCCATGCAAGCTGGTCAAATAGGTCATCAATGCGAGGTAACGGATACCTATTCTTGATGGTGACATGGTTCAATTCCCGGTAGTCAATACAAAGTCGCATACTCCCATCTTTCTTCTTCACGAATAGAACATGAGCACACCAAGGAGACGTACTAGGATGAATGAAACCAATGTCTAACCATTCCTATAATTGGATCTTTAACTCACGAAGTTCAATAGAGCCATTCGATATGGGGCTTTGGAAATAGGTTTTGTACCGGGTTCAAGGTCGATATAAAATTCAATTTCACGCCCGGGGTAGGCCGGGGAAGTTCTTGAGAATACGTCGGAAATTTATTAACAATAGAAATATCATTCAAAAGCGATGTATTTTTATTTAAATCCGTGACATGAGCTAAGAAAGCTTGACATCCATTTTTCAATAAACGAATAGCTTTATGGCTTGAGATGACAATGATTGATTTTAATGGTTTGGTTGCTTGAATTCGCATAATAGGTTGGTTAGGAATATGAAAGCTAACAACCTTACAAAAACAATCGATTTTAGCATGATGAGTCGTTAACCAATCAATCCCTAAAATCACATCAAATGCAAGTATTTTCAAAGAAATAAGATCGACAGGTAATGTGCTGTTATCGATTTGAAATAAACAAGACTTATAAACCGGGGATGTAATGAAGGTTTCTCCCAACGGAGTTTCAACCGATAAATCGAAGTCCATTTCTCCTGAGTCAAATTTAAACGTTGAGCCCAAGTAGAAGAAATAAAAGAATGGGTAGAACCCAGATCAAATAAGGTATAGACTTCGCTAGAGTTTATGATAAGCTTACCGTGATCACCTCGTTCGGATTCCTCGCTTTTGGAAGGTTACAACAAACGCTCTCCTTTAACTACCGATTTTGTCTTGTCTCAGGACGGACTTTGATGCCTCCATCCCAATTGGATCGACTTTTGCAGCACGACAAAATCGCTAGGAGACCTTCTCTTCCATAATTGTAACATGTTTTGATCGGTGCTGCAGTATAGTTTGTGATGTGTCCCTACCCTCCGCATTTGTAACATACGATCGGCGGTCGTTCTCCTTCCTTAACAACAGGTGTTGGTGCTGACGTCCTTCCAAAATTATTGAATCTCCTCTTCTTGAAACTCCCACTTTTATTGTCTTGGCCATGATTACCACCGAAGTGGTTACCATTTCTGGCATGTTGATTCCCTCCACGTTTGTTGTCACCGCTTCGATGACTGTTACCACTAGTATTTTCATTGAATTGCTTCAATCTTCGCTGGGTCAACAGATATTCCATGATTTGATATCACATGCCCAAGGAATGCAACTTCCTCAAGCCAGAACTCACATTTCTTCAACTTGGAATATAACTTGTTTTCACGAAGCTTTTGGAGTATCAACCTCAAGTATTGCTCATGATCTTCACGGCTTTTGGAATATATGAGGATGTCATCAATAAAGACAACCACAAAGTGATCCAAATATTCCTTGAATACTCGGTTCATCATATCCATGAAGGCAGCAGAAGTATTAGTCAATCCAAAAGACATGACCAAGAATTCATAATGCCCGTGCACTCGAGTTCAAGGCGCTTTTGGAATATCCTTAGTTTTAACCTTGAGGATGATGATATCGTAAGCTAAGATCGATCTTTGAAAAGAATTATGCTCCTTGCGGTTGGTCAAACGGGTCATCAATGCGAGGTAATCGGATACTATTCTTGATGGTGACATGGTTCAATTCCGTTAGTCAATACAAAGTCACATACTCCCATCTTTCTTCTTCACGAATAGAACATGAGCACCCCAAGGAGACGATTAGGATGAATGAAACCAATGTCTAACAATTTCTCGTAATTGGGTCTTTAACTCCTGAAGTTCAATAGGAGCCATTCGATATGGGGCTTTGGAAATGGGTTTTGTTCTGTGTTCAAGGTCGATACAAAATTCAATTTCACGCCTCAGGGGTAAGCCGGGAAGTTCTTCGTGGAATACGTAAGGAAATTTATTAACAATAGAAATATCATTCAAAACCGATGTATTTTTATTTAAATCAAGTGATATGTGCTAAGAAAGCTTGACATCCATTTTTCAATAAATGAATAGCTTTATGGCTTGAGATGACAATGATTGATTTTAATGGTTTGGTTGCTTGAATTCGCATAATAGGTTGGTTAGGAATATGAAAGCTAACAACCTTACAAAAACAATCGATTTTAGCATGATGAGTCGTTAACCAATCAATCCCTAAAATCACATCAAATGCAAGTATTTTCAAAGAAATAAGATCGACAGGTAATGTGCGGTTACCGATTTGAAATAAACAAGACTTATAAACCGTGGATGTAATGAAGGTTTCTCCCAACGGAGTTTCAACCGATAAGTCGAAGTCCAATTTCTCCGGAGTCAAATTTAAACGTTGAGCCCAAGTAGAAGAAATAAAAGAATGGGTAGAACCGGTATCAAATAAGGTATAGACTTATTTAGAGTTTATGATAAGCTTACCGTGATCACCTCGTTCGGATTCCTCTCTTTTGGGAGGTTACAACAAACGCTCTCCTTGAACTATCGATTTTGTCTTGTATCTCGAGACGGACTTTGATGCCTCCATCACGACCGGATCGACTTGATTGCACGACAAAATCGAGCTAGAGACCTTCTCTTCCACAATTGTAACATGTTTTTGGATAACGTGTATAGTTTGACTGATGTGTCCCTACCTCCGCATTAGTAACATACGATCGGTGGCCGTTCTCCTTCCTTAACAACAGGTGTTGTCAGGCCGACGTCCTTCCAAAATTATTGAATCTCGCTCTTCTTGAAACTCCCACTTTTATTGTCTTGGCCATGATTACCACCAAGTGGTTACCATTTCGGCATATTGATTCCTCCACGCTTGTTGTCACCGCTCCGATCTATTACCACTAGTATTTTCATTGAATTGCTTCAATCTTCACTGGGTCAACAGATATTCCATGATTTGATATCACATGCCCAAGGAATGCAACTTCCTCAAGCCAAAACTCACATTTCTTCAACTTGGCATATAACTTGTTTTCACGAAGCTTTTGGAGTATCAACCTCAAGTATTGCTCATGATCTTCACATCTTTTGGAATATATGAGGATGTCATCAATAAAGACAACCACAAAGTGATCCAAATATTCCTTGAATACTCGGTTCATCATATCCATGAAGGCAGCAGGAGCATTAGTCAATCCAAAAGACATGACCACGAATTCATAATGCCCGTACCGAGTTCTGAAGGCAATCTTTGGAATATCCTCACTTTTAACCTTGATGATGATATCCGTAACTAAGATCGATCTTTGAAAAGAATTGTGCTCCTTGCAACCTGGTCAAACAGTCATCAATGCGAGGTAATCTGATATACTATTCTTGATGGTGACATGGTTCAATTCCAGAGTCAATACAAAGTCGCATACTCCCATCTTTCTCCTTCACGAATAGAAAACATGAGCACCCCAAGGAGACGACTAGGATGATGAAATCAATGTCTAACAATTCTCGTAATTGGGTCTTTAACTCACGAAGTTCAATAGGAGCCATTCGATATGGGGCTTTAGAAATGGGTTTTGTACCGGAGTTCAAGGTCGATACAAAATTCAATTTCACGCCTGGGGTAGGCAGAAGTTCTTCGGGGAATACGTCGGAAATTTATTAACAATAGAAATATCATTCAAAACTAACGTATTTTTATTTAAATCCCTGACATGAGCTAAGAAAGCTTGACATCCATTTTTCAATAAACGAATAGCTTTATGGCTTGAGATGACAGTGATTGATTTTAATGGTTTGGTTGCTTGAATTCGCATAATAGGTTGGTTAGGAATATGAAAGCTAACAAACTTACGAAAACAATCGATTTTAGCATGATGAGTCGTTAACCAATCAATCCCAAAATCACATCAAATGCAAGTATTTTCAAAGAAATAAGATCGATAGATAATGTGCGGTTACCGATTTGAAATAAACAAGACTTATAAACCGTGGATGTAATGAAGGTTTCTCCCAACATAGTTTCAACCGATAAGTCGAAGTCCAATTTCTCCGGAGTCAAATTTAAACGTTGAGCCCAAGTAGAAGAAATAAAAGAATGGGTAGAACTGGTATCAAATAAGGTATAGACTTCGCTAGAGTTTATGATAAGCTTACCTGTGATCACCTCGTTCGGATTCCTCGCTTTTTGGGAGGTTACAACAAACGCCTCCCTTGAACTACCTGGTTTTGTCTTATGCAGGACGGACGGATGATAAAGATCAAGAGTCCTCACTATTCGTGAAATAGTGTGATAATAATTGTAATGAGGACTCCTTTTGAGTTTTGTATAATCTCTAGTAGACAATATTTGTATTCAAACTCATGACTTATGTTTTGTCATATTGTACACACACGATTTGTATTTGAATTCGTATCACGATTCTGGCGACTCAAGATGGGTGATGTATACCTAATTTTGAGGCGTCAAAGTTTGTATCAAAGCTTAGGATATGATCCTCAAGCTAAGATGTGAGAATAGAACTAGGAGGGGAGAGATGGGAAATTCCTTCGCTAGTATGACCTACCCAAGTTTTTTTTTTTGTATTTAATCGGTTGGTTAGAATATAGGGATAATAGTTACATGTCAATTAACCTTTTGTTTTATGGCAAGATATGAAAATGACATCCAGAGAATGTTGAGAATAGCAATGGAGCACACGAGACCGTTGAGTCTCCATGGATCAATAACCGTGACAACGTGCATCAAGAAGCGAAATGCATAATCCTTATGCAAACAACAACACTAACCAAATGATGAACGATGGAATGTTAGAGGCTTCATGCAATTCATGCAACATCGGCAGCAGAAGCGGCTCCTGTTCAAAATGCAGGTGAACACAGAAACTCGAGACGGCCACCGCAAGCAAATTCAAGGAGGGACCAATTTGGAGTTTATTGGAGAGTCAAACCCACTTAAGGCGGAAGCATGGATAAAGCAAATCACCAAGATATTTGATGTCTTGGGATGCTCGAGGAGCAAAAGGTTCCTTCGCCACCTTTATGTTGCGTTAAGGTTGTGATTACTAGTGAGAATCTATAAAACGACGTACCGACGCACTTTCAAGATGTCTTGGGAGAAGTTCCAAGAGTCATGCTCAACGACAAGTACTTTCCGAAAGTATTACGTCACATAAAGGAGGTGGAGTTTATCAAGTTGGAACAAAACAATATGAACGATGTCGCGTATCACGAGGCTAAATTTGCGGAGTTATCCCTGTTGCATCCCATTTGGTCAATAATGAGGAGCGAATGACACGAATGTTTTAAGAGGTTTGAAACCGGAGATACGTCAATATCTTATTTCTCATAAACTATGTTTGTACTCGGATGTTGTAAATAGGGCTCGCTTATTGAGCGCAGAACTAGTCAACGCAACCAAGAGAAAGTACCGACAAGATGAAAATACCATTGGTAACAACATCATCAAAACCAGTAACAACAAGCGTGGAGGGAATCAACATGCTGTAAATGGTAACCACTTGGTGGTAATCATGGCCAAGACGGTAAAATGGACATTTCAAAGAAAGGAGATTCAACAATGATGGAAAGACGCCAAAGACCAAAGAATCGTGGTTAAGGAAGGAGAATGACCACCCATCATATGCTTCAAATGTAGAGGGGGGACATATTAGTCCAAACCGCACGATGCCATCCAAAGCGTGTTATAATTGTGGAAGAGAAGGCCACCTAAA
Organism: Panax quinquefolius; assembly: GCA_020205615.1. Taxonomy (NCBI): domain Eukaryota; kingdom Viridiplantae; phylum Streptophyta; class Magnoliopsida; order Apiales; family Araliaceae; genus Panax; species Panax quinquefolius. Next base: position 72,993,478 of record CM035151.1, read on the forward strand.
TTTCGATTTTGTCGTTCATCAAGACAAGTTTGGCTAGATGGAGACACCAAAGTCATTCCCTGAAAAGTCAAAGCCTTAGTGCAAGGGAGAATGTTTGTTGTGACCTCCCGAAAGCAAGGAACCCGAACGAGGTCATCACGCAAGCTTATCATAAACTCTAAATAAGTCTATACCTTATTTGATCTGGGTTCTACCCATTCTTTTATTTCTCCTACAAGCGCCAACGATTAAATTTGACTCACGAAGAAATTAGACTTTGACTTATCTCGTTGAAACTCCATTAGAGAAACCTTCATTACATCCACTATTTATAAGTCTTGTTTGATTTAAATCTCCAGAATCAGTATCGTTACACTTTCGATCTTATCTCCTTAAAAATACTTGCATTTGACGGATGATTCTGGGATTGATTGATTAACTACTCATCATTCTAAATTGATTGTTTTCAAGGTTGTTAGCTTTCATATTCCTAATAAACCTATTATGCTAATTCAAGTGACCAAACCATTAAAATCAATCACGGCCATCTCAAGCCATAAAGCTATTCGTTTATTAAAAACGGATGTCGAGCTTTCTTAGCTCAATGTCACTGATTTAAACAAAAATACGCCGATTTGAAGGATATTTCTATTATTAATAAATTTCCTTACGTATTCTCAAGAACTCTGGCCTACCCCCAGAGCGTGAAGTTCAATTTGTATCGATCTTGACCCCAGACAAAACCCATTTCCAAAGCCCCATATCGAATGGCTCCTATTGAACTTCGGGGAGTTAAAGACCCATTGCAGAATTGTTAGACATTGGTTTCATTCGTCACCCAAGACGCCTCGGGGTGTTCTTGTTTCTATTCGTGAAGAAGAAAGATGAGTATGCAACTTTGTATTGATTATCGAGAGTGAATCATGTCACCATCAAAAATAGGTATTCCATTGCCACGTATTGATGACTGCTTGATCAATTACAAGGAGCACAATTTTTTCAAAGATCGATCTTCGCTTCGATATCATCACCAAGGCTTAAATAAAAAGCATATTCCAAAGATCGCCTTAGAAATCCCAGATTTGGCATTATGAATTCTTAGTCATGTCTTTGATCGACTAATGCTCCCGCCGCCTTCATGGATATGATGAACCGAGTATTCAAGGAATATTTGGATCACTTTGTTCCGCTTTATTGATGACATCCTTATTTATTCAAAAGCCATGAAGATCACGAAGCAACACTCGAGGTCGACACTCTAAAGCTCCGCGAATATAAGCTTTATGCCAAGTTAAAAGAAATGCGAAGTTCCGTTCGAGAAGTAGCATTCCTTAAATACATAGTATCAATTCATGGAATATCCGTTGACCCAAGAAGATTGAAGCAATTCAAAGTCGGGAGCAACCTAAATCGCTGATCAAGCACGTAGCTTTCTCGGCTTAGTCGGGTTATTATCTGAGATTCATGGAAGGATTTTCAAATCGCTACTCAATTAACTCACCGACCGGAAAGATACAAAGTTCTGGTTGAGCGAGGACCGTGTGAAAGAGTTTTCAAGAACTCAAAAGGAGACTCATTTCAAAGACTGCTCGACAATCCCATCTGGTTTGGAGGATTTCATCATCTGAGTGATGCTTCCGCAAAGGGTTGGATGTGTTCTCATGCAACATGGGAAAGTCATAGCTTATGCCTCAAGATAACTCAAAGAATATGAGAGAATTATCCTACTCTATGATCTAGAGTTGGCACTTGTTGTCTCAAGACTTAAAATTTGGAGGCATTACTTGTATGAGAGAGAAAGGAGATCTTTACTTTGATCATAAAAAGCCTCAAATATTTCTTCACTCCAAAGGAACTCAACATGTGACAAACGACGCTGGCTTGAAGGCTGCTGAAAGATTACGATCATACCATCCAATACCATCCCGGAAAAGCGAACGGTGGGCCGACGATTGAGTAGAAAATCATACGCTGCGAACGAGTGTGAATATTCACAACATAAAAGCCCATTTTGTGTGACTTACAAAGATGGAGATAGAGTTAGAAGACTCAGTGACCCGGTATGATGATGGCGAATATACGAAAGCAGCGAAAATCAACTTTAATTGATAAAGTTAAAGCGCTTCAAGTTACGATCTAAAGTTTCGGCGCGTATGAGGAAAGAAAGTGCAAGAAGGTGTTATGCCAGAGAATCGAGAATCGAAGAAGGAATACTTCGAAGTCAACTCTAGACTTCAGGTTCCTAACAACCCCGATTTAAAGTATAAATCATGATGATGGAGCATAAACACACCGCTTTGTAATCCATCTCAGGAGTACCAAATGTATCGTGATTCGGCCATACATTTTGGTGGAAGCAATACGAAGAGAGAGATAGCGCTTATTTATCTCAAGGTGTCTAATTTGTCAACGAGTTAAAGCGAGATCGGCATACCCAAAGGTCCATCGCAACCATTTGAAATTCCCGAATGGAAGTGGGGAGCACATTACCATGGATTTCAGTATTCGCCTTCCCAAAGTTTCTCAAGGCATGGATGTGATTTGGGTCGTTGTTGATAGATCGATTAAGTTCCGCTTCATTTCTACCGATACGAGAAACTTATACACTTGAACGCCTTTTCTCATTATATATAAACGAGGTTCGTAAGATTGCATGGTATGCCAAGATCCATAGTTTCGATCGAGACCCAAGATTTACTTCAAGATTTTTGTTAGTTTGCAAAAAGCTATGGGTACGGATTTACGATTTAGTTAGGTATATCATCCTCGCATTTATGACGGAAGTCGAGAGGATGATTCAAACTCTCAAGATCTATTAAGACTCATGTCCTCGACTTCAAGGGAAGTTGGGAAAGTTCTTACCATTAGTGGAGTTTTCCTACAACAACAGCTTATCAAGCAAGTATCGGCATGGCTCCATTTCGAGGCATTGATGAAGAAAATGTCATTCTCCAAGATCTTTGGGATGAGGTGGGTGAAGCAACGTTGTTGGGACCAGAGTTGGTATGTATGACTCACGAAAAAAAGATTCAAATGATCCTACAACGATAAAACCTCACAAGATCGATAAAAGAGTTATGCCGATCTTCATCGAAGGACGTAGAATTGATATCGGAGATCACGTGTTGTTATGTTGCTCCATGGAAAGGAGTTACAAGATTTGGAAAGAGAGGAAAGCTCAATCCTCGATTCATTGGCCCATTTTAATCCTCGATCGAGTAGGAACTGTGGCCTATGACTTGCTAACGCACAAGTATGTCTCGTGTTCATAACGCTTTTCACATATCTATATACGTAAATACGTGAAAGACCCAACCACATTATCGAAAGTTAGAACCAGGACGAATAGAGGAAGATTTAACGATGAAGAGGTTCTGTTAAAATCTTGGATAAGAAGGAACATATTCTAAGCGCCAAGGTTATACCTCAAGTCAAAGTTTTAGTGGAGAAACCACGATGTTGAGGAAATGACCGAGTTAGAATCAAATGAAATTAAAGTATCCTCACCTCTCTTGACATACTTACCGTATTTGCACCCTAATTTCGAGGACCTAAATTTCATAGAGAAGGAGGTTGTAAGACCTCAACTTTTTGAATAAAGATTAAATTTTCTCGAAATATATTTTTGAATATTACGTGGGATTTGATATAATGTTATAATCAGGTAATATTTAAATTTTGCAAAGTATGTAAGTTGTTATATAATATTCGATTGGTCAGGAATATTCATTTTAACAGGAATATTCGTACCACGTACACAATCATGGTGGACCCCATTAACCAATTATTATGCGAATCGAGAAAACCATAAAAATACTTTTTATGAAAATAACTGCAGGAAGTTTTTCTGCTAATCTGCCGAAACACCCAGTTTTTTAAAAGTACGAATGTGGTCGCATAAGAAGACACTCAGGTATTGATTATCGATGCTATCGCGTGAAGTCACTCAGGTTATACTTTCCACTATTACTGGAATAATTGCTTTGATCATATCTATCATATTATTGATTCAATTATTATCACAAAGATCAATCGTGATAAAATGTTTTTATTAAATCAATACTGAGACGACAAAGTTATTCATATTATAAATTGCAATATTTACAATGTCTAGATGTTACTCAATAATGAGAGGTTTGGTCACCTAATCAAGGGCGCCATCAGGAGAAATCGCTTATTCGAAAGCCCCTCTTTCACGGAACGGCTTCGGTTGATAAATATTGTGAGTTATAATATTAATGATGAATATTGTTTGGAGTTGAATTTGGAGATGGACGTGATATTTGAGTCCAAAACGATGAAATTAGTAAAAATAGCCTATAAACACAAAATTTTCCGTAATTCACTATTTGGTCGAAAAAGTCAACAAGTTGACTTTTTGGGAAAAATCAAACTTCAAAATTTCAAAATTTATATTTTGATAAAAATAGTTTCATTATGTTGGAATTGTTTGTGTTAGTGAAAATTGACATTTATTAGATGATAATTGATGTTCACAGGTTATATTGATAAATCGTCAATTTATGGATAAATGAGCAATTAATTGCTACTAATTCACACGCTTATATAACTATTTGTTCACATATATGTACTATTGAATCACATTATTTACTATTAGGTGAGTTGGTGCAAGATTGATAATACTTGCATGACTAAGTTAAAATGGAGGTATGATGGCGATTTATCTGTGTAATTCGTATTTTTCACATGATTATACTATTGATTCACATGATTGAACTATTGATTCACATTATTTACTATTAGGGAGTTGGTAAGATTGATAATACTTCTGGTGACTAAAATTAAAATGAAAGAAAAGTTGAGGTATCGTATCACAAATTTTCGAGCCCCAAAACGCAAGTAATTATCGAAACTTTATTTTTCTATAAATAGAAGCTCATTCTTCCTTCATTTCTCACCAATTCACAAAAAGCTTTAGAAGCGATTATTATAGAGAGAAATTATGAGAGAAAGAAGAAAGAAATGTTAATTCTCACTATTCCAAAGATCCGGCTTTTTTCCAAGGTAGGGAGTATTATTTCTTTCTTATCTATGAAGAGAACTTCGTTATTCCATTCTTTATTATTACATTGGAATAACTCAGATAATGCTGTGCATACCTATACTTGGTGAAATTCTTGGGTTGTTCCATTCTTTATCATTCTGTTGGAATATCCTCGTCACGTGCGTTCTCTATTTGAACTCGGTCTGTCTTTATTATTCTATCGAATATATATCTGCTACAGGCGTTCTACCTTGGAATTCGATTCCGTCTTTATTATTATGTTAGAATATCCTCGTGCTATGCGTTTACGCTTACCAACCCGATTCATCTTTTATTATTCTCATTGGAATATCATATACAAGCGCTTTTTACGCGACACGATTCTTATTATTTATTATTCCGCTGGAATAACCTACCGCGGCCTATCGCATGCACGGTGATTTCTTTTGAATTTTATATCATTGTCATCATCCTCATGTTTATATTTTTGTTGAAAGTCAAATGCAGGGCTTTTATAGTGCATGAGATGGACTTGGTATGATTACGAATGAGGGATTATCTGATGTAATCATGACCAAGTAATGTTACAAATGATGTGGTAAAAGTCCTCATTGGCCCGTAGTGCATTGATGGGGCGATTGTTAGCGTAATGATCATAACCATTATTGAATACACAAATATTCTTGCCCCAGTGGTATGAATAATTGTGGTGGATACAAAGGATATCATTCGTGACAAGGTAGCGGTGATTCGATGATGTAGGATTATTTATTGTCGAGTCCTAGCGATAAAAGTGATGAAAAACCCTTCTAAATCATAAAAGATAGTAGATTTTATTCTCTACTTGACTCTTTTAATGGATTGCTTTGTTCGCGTTGCGATGCTAAACTTGATGGTTGTCAGTATTGCATCGATTGTAACATCATTGCCAAGGCTAACGATAATATATTCTCGCATTATCTTAGTCATAATATTTCTTCTTGGCTAGTTGAGCTCACCCTTTTACTTTTATTGTTCTCTTCGTGAAATGAGAACGAAGCAGGGACTAGCTCGGGGAAGCGAGTGACGGACTCGAGATGATAGTAATAGTAGTCCTCACTATTCGCGGAAATAGTGTGATAATAATTGTAATGAGGACTCCTTTTGAGTTCAGTATAATCTCTAGTCGACAATATTTGTATTCAAACTCGCAGTTTTATGTTTTTTGTCGCATTGTGTACAGCGATTGTATTATTATTGTTGTATTTGAATTTTGTACCATGTATCTGGCGCACTCAAGATGGGTGATGATACCAAATTTTGGGGGCGCCACATGTAATCTTATAGAGAACTTTAGGTTTAAATCCTTTTTAATTGTAATTCACATAGAGATATAGTGGATTAGTTAATTCGTGTCTTCGCTTAATTCTATCATACCGTAGATTTAAGTGAGTACGGGTATTATGCATCGAGAGGTGATTTTATTTGCTTTAATGTTCTTGATTAACAATTCGGGATAAAAAATTGATGGAGAAGTGTGTTAACTTAAATGAAGCAATAAGTGAAGTTGTGATCTTAAATCTCCGTAATCTAATTTTAACTAATGGTAATTAGAATTAGTTTACTTTTAATTTGAAATTCATTCGCTTTTAAATAAGATCGAGTCAAGTTCACAGTGTTAGTACTTGTGATTTTTATTAAACAATTCCTCTAAATGGGAACGATACTTTTCTTTCACTTTATTACTTGTTGATTAACGTGATATACTTGCGTGTTGTAAGCGTAATTAGATTTTATCCAACAAATTTTTTGCACTATTCTACGGAGACTTTAGTATAGATTTTATTATTTTTGCAATATCGGCTTAATTAGTCCGCTTTTACTTAAACACCTTTTTGTTTTTGTTTTGTTCTTCTTATTTCGTGTTTTGAAGTTGGTTTATGCAAACTTCGATCCAAAATTCCATACTTGCTTCCCTTTTGAGGACCTACATTGAGAGAAGGTTTCAGAGGTTAAGAAGTGGATCAAGACGGAACGACTTAAGAAAACTCGATAAGGAAGAAAGCAATGGTCGCCGAATACTAGAAAGCATTGAGGCATTTTGTAACACCTGTATTGACAGAGCAGCAAATGAGTATCACAAGGCCTACAATTGCAAATACTTTAAATCAAGCCTCGGGACAATTTAGATGATGCGTAATTCAATTCATTTGGGGAATGGCAAATGACTTCCATCCTAACGAGCATTTAATCAGTTTTCGAAATATGCGACACTTTCAAGTACAATGGAAGTGTCGGATGAGGCGGTTAGATTTTACTTGTTCCCATTCACTCTACTTGACAAAGCGCGAAGAGTTGGTTACATTCTACCGAAGAGATTCGATAACGGCGTCGGGAGGACCTCGCTCAAAAATTCTAGCAAAATTCTTCCCACAATCGTGGCGCAGAGATGAGGAACGAGATTACCATGTTTCGACGAACTATAATAATCTGAATCTAAATTAGGATTATTAATAAATTGAGAATATTACTTATAATTGTAAATTATAAATTATCAGTATGATTATGATACAATAATTAAATTAGGGACTCGTAAGATTTGATATGGGGAAAAGACCCCAAAAAGTAAATAAGAAAACCTTAATCGTAACTTTGATTTTAGAATGGAAACCCCAACCCTAAATTGAGTTATAAATAGAAATTAAATTAGAATTATTAATTATTATTTTTTTCATGATTAATAATAAGACGGCTAATTAGAGTTTTATTAGGTGTACTTATCATGATTAACCTTAATTAAGAATTTGATAACTTTAATGCTCAACTAAGTAAACCTTAATCAGTGACACTAACTAAACTCTAATCCTCGATTTGTCAAACCCAATGACCAAGGACATAATAAATAAAATGTAAAATATATAATATATGAATTGGATAAATCAACCTCAA